>JAGDQP010027424.1:0-25011 GCA_022664845.1 Lepisma saccharinum
TTTATTTTTTTCATTTATTTTAATTATAGTTATTTTTATTATTTATTTGAATAGCTTATGTTTTAAGTATAGCATTGAAGATGCTAAGAAGAGTGATTGACTCTTCAAATGAGTGGTACTCCCTAAGAAAGTTTTCTTATTTTTACCCTGAAAAAGTAGTGTAAATTGTTATACTGAGGGGGCTTAATTAAAGGTAATAACGGGTTTTATCGCTAAAGATAAAAGTTAGCAGCTTTTTCTTGTTTAATTTACTTACCTCCTTAGTGGGGGCTGTTTAGATTGCCCATTTTTGTTATTAACAGTAACACGCCCTTGATTTGGCTTCCAACTAAAAACAAGGGTGGAAGTCCACCTTAAGATCAGGTCGAAACTGAGTGCTAAAGTATTGCTTCTTGTTGTTAGATGAGATAAGTTGGTAGACAACACCTTTTGGCTGCAAACCAAATATTATGATTAACTATTATCCTATGCGGGCCATTCCAGTGAGCTTTGATTTCATTCGTGGTATAGACCGATAAGTAGAATTAAGAGATAAGTTATTGTTACGATGGTTCAGGGTATGATTCTGATGGTAGTGAGTGTGATGGAGGAGGGGAGAAGTAGCACGATTTCTACATCAAAAATAAGGAAAATTACTGCAATAAGAAAAAAGCGGATTGAAAGTGGAGTTCGGGGGGATGATTTGGGATCAAATCCACATTCAAACGGTGATCTCTTTTCTCGGTCAATAATTGTTTTTTTTTTGTTTTTTTTGATAGCAGGGAAGCTAGTAATATTACGGCTGTTGTAATTGTTATAGTGATTAGGGCGGCATTTAAAATTGTGTATATTATCTATTTCATTTTATATGAGTTTTTTAATTGGAAGTCAAATGTATTATTTATACTAAATAGATAGTTTACCCTCCTCATCAGTAAATTGAGATGTATAGAAATAGTCATACTACGTCTACAAAGTGTCAGTATCAGGCTGCTGCTTCAAATCCGAAGTGGTGATTTGGGGAGAAGTGATATATTATGTGGCGAAGTAAGCATACCATTATAAATGATGAGCCGATGATTACATGAAGTCCGTGAAAGCTTGTTGCTATGAAAAAGGTAGATCCGTAGGTGGCGTCTGAAATTGTGAATGGTGCTTCGTAATATTCAAAGGCTTGAAGGGCTGTGAAATATAGTCCTAGGGTTACTGTTAAAATTAAGGCTTGGGTAGTTTGTGTGTGATTTGCTTCTATTAAACTGTGATGGGCCCAGGTTACTGTGACTCCTGAGGCTAACAAAATTGCAGTATTGAGGAGGGGAATTTGTATTGGGTTGAAAGGTTGCTCCAATTTCTACTGTGGGGGAGAGTCTTCTATGGAAGAAGGCTTAGAAAAATGAAATAAAAAAAATACTTCTGATACAATAAATAGGATTATTCCTCATCGAAGCCCAGTTGTAACTTGAATCGTGTGAAGTCCTTGAAATGTCCCTTCTCGAGAAATGTCTCGTCATCATTGAATTATTGTTAGTCTAATGATTAGTAAGCCTATAAGGAATAGGTCTGGATTAAATTGATCAAATCATTTAGTTAGCCCTGTGGTAGTGATTAGAGCTCCTAGGGCTCCTGTCAGGGGTCATGGGCTTTGGTCTACTAGATGGTATGGGTGGTTTTGTGGTGCTGACATATGTTACTTCACTTGAGTATAAGGTTGTCAATACTGCAAATACGTAGGATTGGATGATTGCTACTGCGGACTCTAATGTTAATAGTAGGATTTTGTCTAAGTATTATTAGTGATAGTAACGATGTAGTTAAAGAGGGCCCCGTTCTAGCTAAAAGAGTTAGTAAAAGATGTCCGGCTACTATGTTTGCTATCAGTCGAACTGCTAGGGTTCCTGGGCGAATGATGTTTCTGGTAATTTCAATGCATACTATAAATGGTATTAGGGGCGCGGGGGTTCCTGCTGGCAGGAGGTGGGCAAATATATGTTGAGTATTATTAATTCAGCGATATATTATAAAGGTTAATCAAAGCGGAAGTGCGAGGCTTAATGTAAATGTTAAATGACTAGATCTTGTAAAAATATAAGGAAATAGTCCTATGAAATTATTGAATATAATGAATGTGAAAACGGTAATAAAAAGAAATGTTGTTCCTTTATGAGTGTTTTTAGGTCCTAAAATTGTTTTAAATTCCTTGTGAAGGGTAGTTACTATTTTATCTCAAATAATTGTTGTTCGGGTTGGGAGGAATCATAGTGATGTGGGAATAATTAATAGCCCTAATAAGGTGCTAAGTCAATTAATTGATACGGACAATACAGTTGAAGTAGGGTCAAATACTGAGAATAGGTTAGTTATCATTTTCAGGTTAGAGGTATCTTATTAATACTTGTTTGTTCTGTACTTAATTGGGTGGGGGGCATGTTAAAGTACATGATTGAGGCGAAGATTAGGTAAATAGTCGAAAAGAAAATAAATAATAATAATCATTTTAAAGGGGCTATTTGTGGAATCAAAAAGTATTACGGTTTAATAATTTGGCTATGACATGGCCATGTTATGGTGGTTTAACTAACTTTTTTCATTAGGAGTAACTGTTATTTTACTATATTTTGTTTTAAGAGACCATTGCTTACTTTCAGCCACCTAATGAGGTTTCTTGGGCTAGGTTTAGTATTCAGTTAATAAATTGTTGGTGCGGGACTTATAATTTTATAACAAGTGGTTCTGTTTTAGTTACTAAGGTTCATTTTAATGAGTTTGAGTTGCATTTATTTTTTCATTTATTTTAATTATATTTTTAATTATAGTTATTTTTATTATTTATTTGAATAGCTTATGTTTAAAGTATAACATTGAACCCTGGCCTGGCCGCTACCTTCCTCATACCTTTCCTGAAAGAGTTCTTGTGGAGGCAAATAACGGCCTTAGGCCTTAACTGTACTCTTAGCCCACAAATATAAATAAAAAGATACGGTAATTTTCGAAACTTTTGTGACTGAAGTTCGGTGTGCATGAATTCTTATTTATTTTTTTCTACTTTAGTGAGTTGAGCGTACAACTGCGGGTTAAGCCTGACGCCGAACATATCACCCTGGGAACGATAAGAAGGACCCCCTATTCTACTTAGGAACAGGGTCCGATAATAGGGTTTTCGCGTGAAATCACTCATAGGCCGAATTGGCGTAGAGAAGTAATTAATTTATATGGGAACGCTCCTAGGCCGAAAATTTAACGTACCGAACCAAAAAGCACGTAAAAACTAAAATAAGGTTAGTATACAGGATATTTACAAAATATGGCAACAAAACTAGGAGTCAGAATGAAACAAGGAAAAAAATACTTCCAAGAAATTTCTAAACATGCGTAGTTTCGGAGCTAGAGAATCCCAAATATGGCACCCATCGTCATAAATGACGTAATATATCGACACATAATGCCTTATAAGATCACAACCAAAGTTGTACCCTGAGCATCTCCTCTTCACCCATCAATGTATCACCATCATTTTTGAACGCCCTGTATGTAAAAGCGGCAGTAATACGATAACTACAAAGGTTAAAGTAGAAATAATATATGTAACACTACAGTTAAGCACTTTGATGTATGAAGAAATTACGTATGTAGCACTTTGACGCTACGCGATCTCTTAGGTTTTTCTGGTACTTTAGGACCCTCTTGCTAACGTATATATAAACTAGGGATGGGTTCATGATACTTTCTATACCTCGATACCACTGACACTTGCAAAGTATCGGTATCGATTGATACTTCAACTAATGAAGCCGATACTATTTCGATACCTTGAAATTTTTTACATTAATTATTTTCTCTGAAAATATTCCCATGATAGAACGTTAGGCCTCTAACTTACATCCTAAAGCTTCTTGAATTTGAATTTTATTCATGGTCTTTAGGCATCTATGACTCAGGACAGAGTTAAATTATAAATATAGAAAGTAATATACTTACATATTAATTTTAATTAATGTATGTATTATATAATACATTGAAAGCCATTGTTATATAGTTTGTAATATTAAATATCGAATATCAAGTATCGAAGGTTAGATATAAGCATCGGGCGAATCGAGAAATTATTGTGTCAACCCATTTCTAGTTGTTGTTGTATAAAATTCTGGAAGTGTAGAAGAAATTCATAACGGTTTAAGAAATATTGAGTACTGAATGAAATCATCCTTACACATACTAAAAAATCGAGACAGGAAAGTCCAATTTTACCCCCCTCACCCCATCCTATATTTGCTTTTCTCGCACTCACTTAGCGTGTTGAAAAAATACGCAGAGTAAGCAAAATACGAAACAGTAATATTCTTTCTCTGAATATAATACTGCAACGAAAAAAGATTCTTGAGTATTCAAAAGAAAAATAATATGAAGGAAGTTTTCTAGTTTCTTTTTACATGTGTTGGAGAGAAGCCGAATGAAAATAAAAGGTCAGTTGGTGAAAAATTTTATTATCCGTTATAGTTCTTCTGAAACTACAAAACAACCGCCGAGCCCCCAGTGACCTTTATAAACATCATATACTTGATATCTTAATATTTTCGGTGTGTCCGTGAGAGAGAGAGAGAGAGAGAGAGAGAGAGAGAGAGAGAGTTAAATCTATAACACCCAATCATTTAAAATATTTTTAGGTGGTATAATTGTTTGTTTTCTTATATTTTGATCCTAGTGAAAGAAGTATTAACAGTTTCGAATTTTTAAAAGGCGACTTCCACTTTTCTGTAAAACAAAGTGGTCCAACTGTATATTTAAGATCAAATTATGCAGAATTATTGTAAATATTTAAGAGAGAAGAATTAAACAATATACAGTAGAACAGTTTAACAATAGATAACATATTTATATGTTACTTTTGATTACATATGTATTATTTTCATTGTACCACATAGCACAGGATACCTATCCCAGGGATGTCCTATTTAGATCCACAATATAGGTACAATGTCCCAGAATATTTAGAATCAAATAAGGATATACCAGGATATGCTTTTTAGAATATTCAAAGAATATTCTAAGTTGGAGTTTAAGGAATATTCTGAGAATATCTGTAAAGAATAATTGTTCTCGATATATTCATAAATATACTTGGGATTTTCCCAGAAATATCCTTAGGATATGCGCTCATTCTCGACATTCTCGAATATTCGTAGAACATTCTACGCACATTCCAAGAATATCGTAGCATATTCCTAGAATGTACCTGCGCTGTGCGGGGTAGAACAATGTTGAGAGCATCACATAGCGAAGATCAGAAGTAAGTATCGAGAAATTCTGGTATCGATCTATCTCTGATTTATATGATACTTTTAATTGTATATGTATCATTTGAATCGTAAACTAATGTTGAAGAAAGCAGTGTTCGATTTGCCGGGGGGGATCCCGAGGATTTTCCTTGGTGCGTGAGGATTTCATCCCCGGTTGTTGTTTTCGAATGTCATTGCAACCGGGGATAAAATCTTTGTATTTCTGCTCAAACAAGTAGTATGTTGACACTTAGCAGCAACCATTAGTTTTAGGATCCTCCCTCCTTCATAATTTATAGCAAATCGAAGACCGAATAGTATCGTATCGAGTATCGAAGGTAAATCAATGTCAATGTATTCAAAACAACCAAGGAAATTGAGGAATGCTTAAGAGTGTTTATGTCCTTAGGTTTAAAATATCTTAATGATCTTCCAACCAGAAACCATGCATGTCTTGACAATGCTCTGGTAAATCAAAATGATTCAACCATAAATTGTGGTACATTTCAACCACTGCTTTCTGACCATAATGGGCTATGGATTTCTCTTGAGTCAAGAAACTTAAACCAGGGAATTGATTTTTCGTACAAAATAAAACATAGACAACTACGAGAGTCCAATATATTTACCCTAAGAAACTATTTAATGCAACATGATCCTCAGCTGCATTTATCTTTTGTCTCCAATTTGGAGTTTGCCTGGAATGTATTTACGCAATGTATCTATAAGGCCTCTGCAGTTTGCTGTCCGATTAAAACCAAATTAATTCACCCTCCCATCAAAAAATTAAATAGAAATAACAAATGGAATGATGAAAAACTTAGTAATATGAAAAAAGAGCTTTTATTACTGTACATTATACAGTGTACAATAAAATACATAATGGGGATAGGACTTGTATCTCTAAGTATAAATCTGCCAAAAAATATATCAAATGGAAATTAAAAGAGCCAAGATAAATTATAATGACCAACTCATTGACTCTGCTATAAACAAAACTGCAAAAGCATGGTCCATTGTAAATCTTGAAGCTGGAAAAGATAGACAGGTAGATATTAGTATTTCACCGGATGATTTTAATCAACATTTTATAAATAGTACCCCTGTAAATACATATTATAGTACCAGAGATTTGAATAATCTCTCTGTCACGAATACGCATTTTAGATTCTCTACTGTGGATGAGAATGATGTTCTTAAAGCTGTTAGTGAATTACAGACGAAATATTCTGAGGACTTTCAGGGTTTGTCCAGCTATATTGTTAAACACATCATAGATCTAATTGTATTCCCTCTTACTAAATTAATTAATTGGACTATATTGGAAGGTATGTTTCCAAACTGCCTTAAGACATCTATTGTGGTGCCTATCCACAAAAAAGGGGACCCAAAGGATCCCAAAAATTATCGTCCCATAGCACCAGTACCGATATTTTCTAAAATTATCGAAAAAATTATGCTAAAGCAATTAGTTTCATATTTTGAAACTAATAATCTCCTCTGTGAGAACCAATTTGGGTTTCGCTCTGGCAGATCCACGACGGATGCCTTAATAACAATTGTTGAACAAATCTATTCAAGCTTTGAAAGTAGAACTAGTGCCATTCTAACTGCGCTTGATCTAAGTAGAGCTTTTGATATGATTTCTCATCGTATACTATTAAAAAAATTGTACACTATGGGCATCGTAGGCAAGGACTTGGCCCTAATTCAAACTTATTTGATTGACAGGAGACAGTTGGTTAGAGTTTCCGATAAATTATCCAAAACCTTACTTGTTAACAAGGGTGTGCCTCAGGGATCACTACTAGGTCCTTTTTTGTTTTTGGTATACATGAATGATTTCTCATCTAATGTGCCTTGTGAGTCTATACTTTTTGCAGACGATACGACTCTCATATCCAGTGAAAGAGATCTGGATAAGTTAATAAAGGCCTCTAAAGACAATATAGAAATGGCTAGGTCTTGGTATGATGAAAATGATCTTCTCAATACTAACAAAATGGAAAAGATATTATTCTCACTAAATAACGGCCTACTAACTTTCAATGACGTAAAATCTGTCAAACTTTTGGGAATTCGTTTAGACCCGAAGTTGGACTGGAGAATTCATACAAAAGAACTATGCAAAAAAAATTGCCAAGAACGTATACCTACTATCCAGGCTTAAATATACTTTATCACAAAATTACTTGAGAATGGTATATTTTGCCACGATTCATTCCGTAATATCGTATGGCATACTTCTTTGGGGAAATTCCACAGGTTCTCACGATGTCTTTGTGTGGCAGAAAAAGGCTGTAAGATGTGTGGCGGGCCTACATACAAATGAATCTTGTAGGGGAGTATTCAAGAAACTAGGAATTCTGACATCTCGATGTTTATTTATGCATCGGTCTTTTATATGCAAAAAAAATATATATATATATCACCAAATATAAAACTGCCTCTTCTTTTCATACTTACAATACTAGAAATAAAGACTTAATTTCGCTACCTGGAAGAAGACTCGGAATTGTCCATGAGGCTTTCGATTATATTGACTTTAAATTTTTTAATCTATTACCTTCCACCCTGAAATGTCTTAATATTAATCAATTTGACGCCCAAGTCAAAAAAATTTTGATTGAGTGCGAAGGATATGACTTAAACGAAATAGAGAAATTCTTCAAATCTCTGGAGAAATAGTTATCCAAGCCTTTATGTCCCTAAATGATTAATCATTATACTAGACTAGACATTGTAATGGTTGATATAATTTTAGTTGGGCTTATATTGTTAATTTTATCTGATGTCTATTAGTCTGATTATATTGTATCACACTGTGTTTTTATTCTGACTATATCTATGGCAAATTTTATTGCTCAATGATGTAAATAAATAAATAAAAAAGAAGTACCAGCGTCGAGTATTGAGAAATTCTGGTATTGACCTATCTCTAATTTATATATTACTTAACTACTTTTAATTAAACATGTATTATTTGCATTGTAGAAGAAAGTACCAAGTACAGATGTCAGAAGTAAGTACCAGTATCAAGTATTGAGGAATTGTAGTATCGAACCATCTTTATATTACTTTTAATTACATATGAAGCGTATAGGAACAGAAGGGGAAATGAGCATGAAAGCTTATTTCTTGTAAAATGCATTTTAAAGCCCAACTTTTACATTTACTCCCATGTATTTCATATTTTAAAAACCGCTATAAAATAGTGATTTATTTTAGTTTTTGAAGTCTCATTTTTTTTAAAAGCACACCTTCCCCTTTCATTCCCTGTACGCTAAATATGCTTTGTAGAACAATGTTGAAGAAAGTAGCGAGTACCAAAGGTCAGAAATAACTACCAGTATCGAGAAATTCTGGTATCGACCTATCTCTAATATAAACTAAAGTGATATAACCTATAGCACAGATACTAGCAGAACAGTTCGAAACTATGGCTTGTTGATGCTGAATATACAGTAGTTTATGAAGAAGAGTCTTGGCAGCATCAGTCTCGCAGCCTCTATAATGGATCGTTGCAAAACAAACCCTGAACACAGTTTTCCTTTTTTTTTTTCGCAAATGCAAATGTCCTCTTTCGATTGGCGAAAAAAGTTGATAAAATAGTTTCTTTTTCGTAAACGTGAAGTTACTTAAAGCGATCTTTTGAAAAGCGGGAGATACTATTCCGGCATACGCTGGGCGAGACAGAAAAAACCTTCAAAGCCCCACTCAGAATGGCAGGTATGAACCTGCGCCGCTCTACCAGTGCTGATTGCAAATCAAGAATGTTTTACCACTTGATCGATTAAGTTACGTCTTAAACGATGTGTTCAACTACTAAGAATGTAAAGGAGCAGCTTTTGGTAAAGTGAACTCCGAACCACTTCGTTCAATCGACCGCTTCAGAGCTTGAATCCGTGACTACCCGCGCTGAAGGCGCTTTGCTGTTGAACTACAGGTACTGAGTGAACTGAATTATTTCTATAGATTTCGATAAAGATGAGATAAAATGAAATTTATGGGATGTAAGAGCACTGTGATTTACGCTCGTCTTGACTTAGGAAACTATCTCCCGTCCCGTACAAGTATTATCCAAATGAGCCATGGAGGATGGATTGGAACCATCGTCACTTAAAGAGTAGTCTACAAGCATATTTATCTCTACTTGCTGTTCCTTATGAAGGTAACAGTAGGATGTAAATCCGCTTGATAATCTGGGTAAGGTACCATACCTTCATTCTCCAGGTAAGATCGAAACTCTCAAGCATTACAGTTAAGAACGTGGACTGTGGATTCCTTCGAACTCTTAAACTGTGAATTTCTTTCTCCGTAGACAAACGACTAAAAAGAAAAGGGAGAGAGAAGAAACCCTAGATCAACATGTTCAACCTCATTTACCACACGCGGATGGAAACCAAAAACATTTGTTAGATGTAAGATATTGGGGAAAAGCGTCGTGAAACGTTTTCTATTACGTTACTGGAGCTCATTGGTAATCTGCTTTCATTGTTTAGTTTCTAAAAATATATCAGAGATCTCCACACCACCTGACAGAAGATATACGATAAGTATATGCTCACTGGCTTCATTTTATACTACTACTACTAGTAGCAGTATCAGGAGAGAAGCGCAAGAAGACCAGCAAGTGGAGAAGAGAGGGATATAGTGAAAAGACAAGGCCAGATATTTGTGGTATCATTTTCCACGGAACGTAAAGCTTTAAGATGAATTATTGGCAGTAGAATAGGCCCCGCAGAAAGCATTATAGTACTAGAACCACTACCGGGACATGAACCAGGAGAACATAACGTGCAGATGACGTCATAACCTTCCTTCCTCCTGCATTGATCGCCCATATCGACAAAAATGAAGCTTGGATAACAGGAACTCATGCAAGAGATGGAGATTTTATATACATGAAACTAATATTAAAAGACGGTTACTCCACTACGGAGGGAGGGAATAAACGTGACCCAATTTTTGAAAAATTTAATTTTCTAACTTTCAGCTTGTGCTTCATATCCATACAACACGGAAACGACGAGATATTAGGTTAAATTCCATCCTTACCCTAGTCAGTGTTAACAAGTTTTAGAAGTTTCGTTATGCCACAGGTTCGTATCATGTATTGGAGGGAAATCCAGGGCTTTCTGGGGGTTTTAGAATGGGTATGAATATAAAATGTACATACACGTAATATTAAAAGAAAATACGCTAAAGATTATACTAATTTAACACTAAAATTAGGTGTTTCGTGCGAGGTTAACCCTCTCCTCTGAATACATGCCTGCAATATGATATAGGTACGAGATAAGGCAGTGTCTTATCTAGCCTGAAACAAAGTTGTCTAAAGACCATAAATAAATAAATTGAAATAAGTTATTGTTTCGCTATGGGTACTATGTTCAATAATATATATGTCATAAAATCTGTACCTTCTGTATCCCTTTCTCTGTCTTTTCTTTGGATGTCACCAAGCAAATGTCGAAATGACATGTTATCACTCTCATGGTTCTCACCCCTCCTTTTTCTTCAGTCCTATCTTCTGCACAGAGATTTACAACCCACAGTAGGGATGCTCATAATTCCGGAATATGCTGAATTCTTTTTGACTTAAATTGGTAGGATTTTCTAATCTCCTTTCTATATCATTAAATTTTTTCTTCAAATCTCGCAAATTGTTTTCTCATGGAAATCTGGATTCTAGAATCGGAATTTCGAAAGTCGAAATTCTGGACAATTCCGGTATCGAAGAAATTCCGAATTCCGGAGTTGACTTCGCACTTCCAAACACCTATACCCTGGAGTCTTGATCGCGAAAGTCCCGAGAATTTTATCTGAAAACATTCTTTTAAAGACACATTAGTTTAAAGGAGCTAGGTAGTTCTTTAAAAGAATTATTTTCACAGTAAAAATTCGTTCGTCTCGAGACCAAAGATGGCAACTAGAGACTATAAAGTGTTAGCCAATATTCTTTAAGTCTGAACCATTTACTAATAATATAAAAATGAAAAAAATCTAATAACTCAAAACTAGGTTCTCGTCGCGAATGTAAGATTATATAAATTGCGACGGCGAACGCCGTCCAGTTAGGCCACCCAAATGACACCTTCTTATCCAATAATCGTGTCTGGTAAACAGACTCCTCTTTCTCCTTCCTTCGTCTCTCCCATTCCAAAATCAGCAAACATTATGAGCACATTTTTTTTTCAAAATATACATGTATTAGTATCGATAAAATGAAAGAATACAACCGAGACAAAACAATATACACAATTTGATGGAGGAAGAAATTGAAACACACACAATGAACAATTGAAACCGATGGATGTCTGTTAGACAGAGGTAGAGAAATGAGAGAGAGAGAAAAGCAGAGAGAAGAAGAAGAGGGATAGAGATAAAAATATGGAATTTAAACGTAGTAAAAAAGAACCTAACATTATAAAGTTCAGTTCCCACAAATCTAACAGGAAGATAGAAGTGACTTTTGGGTTTTATATTTTATCATAGCTATTCGAATATATAGAAGGTGCTTGAAAAATTCATTAAGTGACTTTCAAAATGGAGACCAAACTTGGTGGTCAGATTAAATACACTTCATTTCCAGTGAAACTGCAGAGTTTTGAGACACATCTAGGATAATGTCAAAAGTGTAACACATACTTTGATTGCGCGTGGTTCGGTAGCAAATTCGGTGGGGCTTATTGAACGTACTGGTTTGGAATACATTGAAATCAGGGATTCCGCCAGGATTTTCAGATTGTGGAGTGTAAAGTAAAAAATTGGAGGATGTAAGTAGTTTTGCAATGTTTCTATCTACTTTTGACGGTAAAAAAGTTAAAGTTGGGGGGCTAGTCTCGAGAATTTGGGGCTGACACTCCCCCACAGGTGCCGGGGTCTGGCGGAATCATTGATTTAATAAACCCAATGGATACCGTAGGCCATACCTTCTATTCCAGACTACTAATGCAAATTCAACATAAAAAGAAAATGTATGAATTATATTTTTTCTGCTTAATTTCTATGAAAAAGAGCCAAGATGATATATCCAAACTGTATCAAAATAAAAAGTTACAAATGTTCTAAAGCAAAACTAGCATGTGCCTTATATACATAGTAGATCTTACATGTACCACATTTCAAACGAGAAAAAAAGAAACACATTTAATAGTATGTTGATAAATTATAGGATGGAAACGAATTTTGTGCCAAAGTAATATAAATGAGTTATTTTATTGTCTTGAAATAGCCAAAAAAGGGGGCCATTTTATACTCAATCGTGAAATTTATCTCTTCCGTACATGCCAATGATGTCTTGGTAGAATGTTGTTATATCTGTCAGGGTTATTGTGTACCAAATCACAAACATGAGTATCTAAATATGCCGTTATGTGAAACACCACTTACCGTATTTCTGCCAACGTTAAAGATGCTTACGATCCTAGATTCCCAGTGATACGGAGCGTTCTCAAATCGATAGTGCCAAGTACTAACTTTAAAGGCAACAAATAGAATCTACTTGACTTTCAGAGGATAATGGATATTGTTGTCAATCATTGCAAATGAAACTCAGGGATATGTTTGGAATTGAATTAATTTAATTTCTAAAAATGATCCTAAGGAAGAGAGATAATTCGTCACGAACCCAAGCCCCAATATTTAGGCTAAACACCACTGCTAATTACATAGCAATAATTATATTTAACCGTAAACATAGTAGGAACAAATATCAATGGTTTCCAACTAACCTAATTCTGAAGCTGACAGACAGATTAAGGGTTCAGTTCAAGACAGACATGTATCGATGTGATAATTAATGTTCTTGATTAACAGCCAGCAAGAGCAGGACGATGTTACAATAGTTAAACAGTTCGGGCAGAGTAATAACTATATGTCTTCAAGAGCCCAGATCACATAGGCACACACTAGTCAACACACGCCAGAATATCTTATCTAATAGTTTTATATCAAACATAATATCTTAGTTTTTAGGATAGCACCAATCACAAATTGTAATGGATAAACCAATCAACAAATAGCTGCTAATTACACGCTAATTAGAACGAAGGAGAACTTTGGTTCTGCTGCGCTGTCTTTGTACTTCATCCTGCTAAGACAATATGGACTTTAAGCTGCTTTGTTAGAATAACCTTTGATTTACAAGACTAAGACAATTTTTGACTGCTGTGTCGATTTGCACTTTGCCCCATCAATATTCGATTTGTAGCATTTCGCTCTTTCAGTGAAATACGATACTTGTCTCCATCTGTCTTCTATAATTTCATGAATAGATTTCTAAATATAATGCTTGTTGGAAACCAAAGAAACATTTTAAGTAACAATAATAATATGACTTTAATAAATTGAATATTATAGTCCTTGGTTCGTGCCCTTATTCCAATCATCCAAGAAACATTATATTTTGCTTTGTATTTACATAATCAATTATTTGCGGCATGATATACTTCCGACACCATTCTATATTACACATATTGCGAATATAACGTTCTAATAATTACAACACTAATGAACTAGTGTTTATAATAATTCGCACAGATGGAATGAACACGGCAGAGCTGAAACGGATCACCAGTTGTCGGGGGATGCTGGTCACGTTTTGGACTGTGTTATCGGGTTTAAGATTCGAACCCATTCTGACCTGTTGATTCCATTTAGATCTGATAACCTTGAGGTTGAAGGAGATTTTAATTATTTCATTACGTTTGAACAGTGATTCTTTCTGGGGTGACCAGGACCGGAGATGTTCCCCTAGAACCCGAAAAATACGACGCCGAAATTCCCAGTTAAATAGATTTTCCAGAGCGGGTTAATCGGGTTACCGGGTCACTTATGTTTGGGTCAGGCCCTACCACCGGGTTATCGAAAGTGGCCCGGATTTGGCTCTGGAACACGGACAAAAAGAGAGAGTGTGTGTAAAGTAAGAGAAAATAAAGATAAATAGAGAGAGATAGAAGAATAAGAAGAGAAAGACGCAGCGAAGACACAATAACAATACATCAAGAAAGAGAGGAAGAGAGAAAGACCAATGAAAAACATTAAAATTACATTATCATTTTGCTGAAGAACACACACTGTTCGATTCTGACCAGTGATGCTTCTTAAGTTCTCCAACCCGGAGATGAATCTCTGTATACATACTTCAGTTTATGCGAAAAAGATACTGGCTGGTGGGGAATCGAAACGAGGTTTTTCAATTGGAAGTCTAGCACGATAGCGGTACTCCACAGGTGACTCTACCCAAAACATGCTTAATAAATCGTATAGTGTTTCTTTCTAGGAATAATAACATAAAAAGTGGATATTTCAGATCAATGACGTATTCTTGACTGTCGTGGTAACCCCCAGAGGCTTTATTTGGACTTTTCCAACCAACATTCGTAAATCGTCTTCCTCTGTATAGTGACTTATTTATTTGATTCCACAGTCTAAAGAATTCTACGTTTTGTATGAGAAGTTATTGTTTGGTTCTTCACGGTCGCTTTGTAAGAAAAACTTTGGCTGAAATAGGGTTTGAACCTATGTTGGTTTGCTTGAGTACTGAAAAATCTTGCACGTTTCCTCTACTTCATCTTGCCACCTAAAGACAGAAGCCATGAATTACTAAGTTCAGAGCTAATCTTTGGAAATAGGAAACTTGGTCCTGTAAGTTGTTTAAACCAAAGTGCACGCTAAAATTCCTTAATTCAATGACTTAAAGACAAATTAGTGCCCACTAATATCCGAAATAACAAAAATCCAGGAAAAATAAAAGAAAGAAACAGCTTATGTAGTTTTTGCGTCGTGGAAGTCCAAAGGCACGCTTATAGGAATAAGTATTATTATTATTGTTGTTATTATTGTTGTTGCAGTGAAACATTCGATAAGTGACAGTTTTATATTCCCTGTAGAATTGGATTGAATATTACGGAAGTAAACTCTGTCAATAGTGTACTATATGAAAAAGAACACTGACAACTTGATAACGTTTTCTTTTAATGTAAAAACCTCTCTATAGCGGAAGTCTGTAAAGTTTTCTCAATAAAATATTTTGTAGATGTGAGTAATTTTCATTAGGAAGACAAATGAACACTTTATTTCCAATCTCCCTCCAATATAATTATTGAACATCATCAGTAAAAATATTGTTATAAAGTGCCTAAATGTACTGAGCACCTAAGTATGGTACTAGTGTCTGGTAAAGTGGGCTCCGAACAACTCTGTTCAATAAACCCCACGAACTTGAACCTATTATTGGACTTTTCTTAACTGGCCAGGTTTTGTTTAAAGTCCAATATATGTAGAATGGTGGCCCAATATATGTACGTATCATCTCAAATAATAAATATTATTTTGGCATTATATAGAAAATTTAAAGTGCACGTCAATTGATGTTTTACTTTTTGACTTTCAGCAAAGATTCTATCTTCACTGCTAAGTTGTCACATCAACGGACAATAATATCACTATGTTTCTATCCTTGTCACGCCACGCACATATATTTTACAAGCGTCAATCTCTCGAATAAATCTTTAGATATGAGGCTATTATCCCATTTTCTCTTCCGTTTCCAGAATAAAGAAGAGTGCGTGAATAAATAAAATTGAATTTAAATTTAATTCTGAAGTAAGTTAGTCTTTTAGGCAACTTTGGCTCAGGCCGGATCAATTGATGGAATGAAGAAAGTGGGAGAAAACGGGAGAACACCGAGAAGACGCATGCACACGCATGTGCGGATTTATGGGGGACATTGCCCCCAATCATTTCTGAGTGACTTAAAATGTTTCATTCTAAACGATAGCTTTGAAATTTGTTATCAATAAAATAAATTATATTGCTCCCTAGGGTCTCTCTACTCAATCCGCCCATGCGGACACGGTGTTGCTCCTCCAAAAAACGCACATTGCATGAGCAGGGGTCGATTCAACGAATACATAAAAGTCGGGAGCTATACTATATATGGTTTTGTCGAATAAGCTTTTGTATAGCGTTACACAAAATATTTACTTACTTCTTGGTGCGCGTAAACATGGGTTCAAGTCCGTGGAGGACTATTGAACAGAGTGGTTTGGAACAGACTTTAGCCAAAACTATACGTCCCGTCGTTAGGAGCTCACTCGTTTCGTTAATCGTTCGTATCAATTATTTTTGATAATGTTTAGAAACAGGTTTTGTCTTTGTGTACTATCTTTATTCTCTTCTTCATTATATAAACATTTGCAAATAAATTCAACCACAATTTGTTTTATTTTGAATGTAAACGCCATTTATAATTAGTAGAGAACGAAAATTTAACGTTCCGACGTAGCTGGAAAAAGTAAAAAATGTTGGAAGATATGTTCGATCCCATACTCATGACTCATGAGCATCTAAAACACGATAACCAGAAGCCTGAAAGACTTCGGCCATGAGAGCTCTTCTGGACATCATTTAATGTAGGCAAGTTCTATAAAGCTAATATTATAGCAAGTTTATGTAGTTTTTTTCTTTTCTTATTCCACAGAAATGAAAATGTGAAGATAATTTTGATGCTAGGCGCTTCAGTCCGTTCCGAAAATTTTCAAAAAGCTACACTTTCGCGTAATATAGACATATGATGACGAATCAAATTCAATCCTGAGGTACTTGGAGTAGTAAATCTTATGGTTGTAGGTTCGAATCGCCTGCAAGTGATGAATTTTTATACTTACAATACAAACTGTCAAAAGTGAAAAGGGCCTAGCAGGATAAGATGGTGAAAAGTGCCTTGGAAGGAATCGTGTTAAAAAAATACTACCATATTCAGCATTAAAAACGATGGCTCTCCGCCAAATTTCAGTTCAAAAGATGCTAACCTAACCTTAAAATAAAGTGTATTTTTTGTAAATTAGCGACATCTGCGTCGGATTTCCACCTACGATGACCTTCTTTTTTCAAAATTAAAGATTTTTCAAGCTTTACAAGATCGAAATTGTTTCATTTATGTTGGCGCAAAATTCAAATTTTTAGAGATGTTAGAAAATTTGAAAATTAAATTTAGAAAACTAAGACAATAGTTGGCTCGAAAAAATATGTTATGTATTTTTAGTGGTTCTATAACCACGAATCTTTTCAGATTCTTTAAAGTGGTAGAACGTAACCAAAAAATAAGACACGTGGACGGGCTTTTTACGTAACACATTCACTGTAAATACAAGTTCAAAAGCGAAGTTTGCAAGGTCACATTCGTGGACGACTGGTTAAGGCATCGGTTTCTTGAGTGAAAGTTCCCGGGTTCGAGTTCAGCATGGGAAAACACTTTTTGTTCTTTCAAAATATAGTTTTGTATGTTCATATTTATTATTTAATTATTGCTATGACGTATATAAATAATTAATTGTTACTGAAAGCTAGGATGTGTCTGGACGTACATCGAGCGAAGTGTGCAACGGGACACGGTGCGTCCAAAGGGGGGGCGCAGCTTCCGGTTAGCGATGGGCGTACGCAAAAGTGTTGTTAACATTCTCTTTTACCTGTTATTTGTTACACATAACATTCACTTTCTATTTATCTTATCCAAATCTCTATGCTGTTCTTTTGCACGGTCGAGACAATATAAATAAAAAACTGTACAGACAACCTTTTCTTAAACAGTTCGTGCTAAAAAGTAAAAAAAAAACTAATTTTGTTCATGCGTGATTAAAAAGAAACTCATGGGGCGTGCAAATTGAAGAATTATTTTCGCGTCGCCGCACACCTCCCTTCAAACGCACCGTGCCCCCTTTCACACCTCGTTCGGTGTGCGTCCAGACACATAATAGCTTGCAATAGCAATTAGATATGTATATTCATAATAGCAATTATTAAATAATAAATATGAACATATAAAAATATATTTTGAAAGAACAAAAAGTGTTGACCCAGGCGGGACTCGAACCCGGGACCTTTAACCCAGGAAGCCGACGTCTTAACCAGTCGTCCAAGAATGCGACCTGGCAAACCTCGCTTTCGAACTTGTATTTACAGTGCATGTGTTACGTAAGAAGCCCGGCCATGTGTCTTACTTTTTGGTTATGTTCTAGTACTTTAATAAATCTAAAAAAAAATGCCTGGTTATAGAAACACTAAAAAATACATAACATACATTTTTTCGAGTCAACTTTTGTCTTAGTTCTTTAAATTCAACTTTCAAATTTTCTAACCTCTAAAAATTTGAATTTTGCGTCAACATACATGAAACAATTACCATCTTGTAGAGTTTGAAAAAAAAATGAATTTAAAAAAAGATGGCCATCGTAGGTGCAAATCTGATCAAGATCTCGATAAACTACCAAAAAACACACTTTAATTTATTTTAAGATTAGGTTAGCATCTTCTGAGATGAAGTTTGGTGGAGAGCCACCATTTTTTATGCTGAATATGATAGTATTTTTTTAAATCAGAATTCCTTCCAGGGCACTTTTCACCATCTTATCCTGCAAGTTCCTTTGTGTTACGTTCAACTTTTCATATTGCACGAAGTGTAATAAAACTTTTAATTGAAGTTTTAACTTCTAAATTTACTATTGACAATTGTGTTGGTGATGTTAGCTTCGTTCAGCTTGGTTTACGTTAAAATAAAAGACAATAAATGATCGTATCTTAACGTGACAATTCTTACCCTAAATTAGATTTGTTCTTAAACTGCCAAAATATATTCATTTCTAATTCGACATGACAAAAAGGGCATCCATAAACATGTGTTTATTTACCACATAATACATACAGACAAAATGTAACACATATATTCAATATTACATTTCCCTCACATTTGAACTTAGTAATTCATGGCTTCTGTCTTTAGGTGGCAAGATGGGGTAGAGGAAATGTGCAGGACTTTTCAGTTCCAAAACAAAATAACATATGTTCAAACCCTGTTCAAGCCGAAGTTTTTAACAAAGCAGTCGTGAAGAATCCAATCATATCTTTTCATACAAAACGGAGAATCCTTTAGACTGTGGAATTAAACACCTGAGTCACTATACAGAGGAAGACGATTTACGAATGTTGGTTGGAAAAGTCCAAATAAAGCCTCTGGGGGTTACCACGACAGTCAAGAATACGTCATTGATCTGAAGTATCCACTTTTCATGTTATTATTCCTAGAAAGAAACACTATACGATTTATTAAGCATGTTTTGGGTAGAGTCACCTGTGGAGTACCGCTATCGTGCTAGACTTCCAATTGAAAAACCTCGTTTCGATTCCCCACCAGCCAGTATCTTTTTCGCATAAACTGAAGTATGTATACAGAGATTCATCTCCGGGTTGGAGAACTTAAGAAGCATCACTGGTCAGAATCGAACAGTGTGTGTTCTTCAGCAAAATGATAATGTAATTTTAATGTTTTTCATTGGTCTTTCTCTTTTCCTCTCTTTCTTGTATTGTTATCGCGCCTTCGTGGCGCCTTTCTCTTCTTCTTCTCTCTAAATTCATGTTTATTTTCTCTTACTTTACACACACTTTCTCTTCTTGTCCGTGCTCCAGAGCCAAATTCAGGGCCTAATAGTCAGGTGATAGTGCCTGACCCCAACAAAATGACCCTGTAACCCCCTTAATCCGGTCTCGAAAATCTATTTAACTGGGAATTCGGCGTCGTATTTTTCATGTTCTAGGGGTAACATCTCCGGTTCTGGTCACCCCAGAAAGAAACACTGTTCAATCGCAATGAAAGAATTAAAATATCTCCTTCAACCTCAAGGTTATCAGATCGAAATGGAATCAACGGGTCAGAACGGGCATCCTCCGAAAACAGGTGATCCGTTTCAGCTCTGCCGTGTTCATTCCACCTGTGCGAATTGTTATAAACACTAGTTCATTAGTGTTGTAATTATTAGAACGTTATATTCGCAAAAGGTGGAATATAGAATGTCGTGTTTAGAACAGATATTTTAGGATATTAGTAGAAAATGGCCCCCTTCTTGGCTATTTCAAGAGAAGAATTCTGTTTATATTAGTTTGGCACAAAATTCGTTCCCATTTTATAATTTATCAACATACTATTAAATGTGTTTCTTTTCATTTTTGAAATGTAGAACATATAAGTTCTACTATGCCTATAAGGAACATGCTAATTTTGCTTTAGAAAATTTGTAACTTTTCATTTTGATACAGTTTGGATATATAAACTTTCTCATAGAAATTAAGCAGAAAAATTATCATTCATTCATTTTCTATTTATGTTCAATTTGCATATCTATTGATTCGCTCCGCTTTTATTCTTTCATATTATCGATACTAATACATGTATATTTTTGAAAAAAAAATGTGCTCATGATGTTTGCTGATTTTAGTATGGGAGAGACGAAAGAAGGAGAAACAGAGTGTTTGTTTATCAGACACGATTATTGGATAAGAGGGTGCCATTTGGGTAGCCTAGCTGCACAGCGTTCGCTGTTGCATTTTTTAATATTTTTTTTAAATGCGAAGTGAACTAAACGAGCTGGTGGTGGCGATGATTTCAGACACGAGTAAAAATATCAAGGTGATTTAAGCATTTGAAAACCTTTAAGAAGGTTCAGGCCCCAAAACTTTACATGACAGCGTGTAACAAAAGATTGCTCTAATATAACTCAAAACCTATGTGGTTCTGTTCTAAAATCTCGTAATCATGGCTACCATGAAAAAAATTAATCCATTTTTATAACGACTACAATTATTATTATTCCATTATTGATTAATAATTATCCATAAATTTTTTACATAGACCACCCCCGTTGGCCTAGTCGCTAACGTGTCTGACTACCGATTGATGGGTCTCGGGTTCGATTCCTGGCACTGCCAAGGATTTTTTCCAAGGCGTGTGGGTGTGGAACGCTGCCCACCCAGCATCGTGATGCAATTGGGGAGTTGGTATGAATAAAGATATTGGCGATCACAGTGAGAGCTTAGGCTTTCTTCTCCCAACCCGTCTGGTCAGCGTGGGAGCAGTAGACCAATCTCCTCCCTCCGGGGAGAGGCCTCATCCAGTAGTGGATTGAATATGGCTGTGATTTATTTATTTTATGTTTACATAGTTTAATTGGAAAGTTTTTATCTTTGAGTGGGTCAAACCACATAGTTTTTCTTACTAACGAAATCAGAGAACTTCACAGTATCAAGTTGCATTACTGGCCTACTAATTAATATGATTGATTGATTTAATTGTTATTTACGTTCTAAATAAACTGTAGAGAATCTAGGGACAGGATATGCAGTTTTTGGTAAAGTAAGCTCCGAATCACTCCTTTCAATGGACCCTGCAGGAATTAAACCCGTGACACTCGCTCTTATCCTTCGGTCACCACGAGTTCATGTAACACGGTGTACAAGATCGTACAAATACATGCCTGACTAATTTTAGCAAATCCGAAAAATCCAAACTATTTTATTTACAATCAATTCCGACGTTCTTTTTCTAATGGTCTTTTACACAATTACTTTTTAAATTTGAATTTATTTTTGGTTGTTAGATATCTCAGAATCAGGACGGGATAGGATGCGGGAGAGAGAGTTGGAAGGTAGCCGGTAGGGCCTAGTATGTAGCTACCATCCCGGCATTTGCCTGGTGTGGTGGATAACCCTGAGAAACCCTTAGTCAGGATAAGTGACCGCTGGGATTTTTCCCAGAATCATTCAAATGTTAATGTTACCAACTGAACTATGACAAGTGTTGTTTTTCTTTATACATCTTTAATGTCTTACAATATTAGAATTAACCTTGAAGCCTTGAAGAATTAACCCTGTTTGGAGCCTGGCAACTATGTAACGTACCGCCACTCAATGAATTTTGAAGCCGACTATTTATTAATCAACGTTTGCGGTAAACATTTAAGTTCAGTAAGGGTATATGCTAGTTAAGTTAGTTTAGCTTGGGTTAGGTTTGGAAGGTCAACAGCTGCGAGAGTATACCAAGGAGGGAATAATGGATATAAAAACATTTAGTCTAAAACTTAATAATTTGTATGCACTGCGGTTCTATTTTCTAAAAATGTAATTATATTGTGTAATGTATATTATATTAGTAATGAATTATTTACGTCATAAGCGACTCCAGGGTACAGTTCAGTATTATAAGCAAATAACATTCCTTTGGTGTATTAGCAACACTGTTTTCAATCCGTTTCGCCAGTAGATAGATTACAATTTCATTTCTTTTTCCCCTCAGGGCGGGAAGGAAGAGAAAAATGATAACTCCCTTTCTTTATTTTCCCCTTGTATTGCTCCTTATGACAACTCCTTTTCCCTTGCTAAGGGAAATGTTGGAACGCTTCAAAGAAAAGGAAAATGATAAAAGACATTTCTATCACATCCCAACAACAAGAACTCATTTCCACATCCAATTTGTCCCCTTTTTATGTGCGTTTATTTAATATAGCTGGCAACCCTACGGGGATGTACTGGGAATTCATAGCCATAATGGGACAACAATGAGTATGAATGCTGTCATAATTGTGCTGCCAACTGTAATGTTTCCTGGCCCTGAGGGAAAACAAATGGCTCTGTAATAGCCATGTAATCTGTCGACCTTCAGAATGTATTACTATGGTATTTTTTGAAGTGGGGGGGGGGAGAGAAAGTACCTCCCCTCAAAAAAACATTTATACGGGGCAAAATGAATGATAGTTATCAAGACAATAAATCTATTCTATATTTGTTATTTTAATGACATTTGTGTGGCGTAGGTGCGGGCAGATGCACAGAAACAACTGATTTAATACTATGACGTAAGACCCTCTTCAACAAGTAAAGCAAGTAAACAAATAGCTTTACTATAGAAATAATAATCATGAACAGCATCTAGCAGATATAGGCGGATAAGGCCTGAGAGGAAAATTGCCTTAAGGCCATAAATAATCTCAAATTCAAAAGATTCAAATTGATCGAGAAGGAATTATGTTTTATTTAGATTGACCTCTATGGGTGTTTTATTAGATTTACTTCTCTTGTTGCCTTGTAATCAAGGGGTTCCTGTTTCGAATCTCGATGGGAACAAATTAAATAGCGTGAGTTCCGAATCTAATTTAAACTTTATTGAAATTTTAGATTTCTTGCCTTTACAACTCCTTAAGGCTACAGGCCGTCACTTGTGTGATCGAAGAAAGTAGAGAACATCAGCCCGAATGGCAAGTGTGAGCGACCAACGCCATCCCTTACTGTCAGTGTTTATGCGAAGTCATCGATCGTAACCACTAGACCACGAAGTGCTTAGCTTTAAACTGCATGCATCGTCATTAGGACGTCATCTCCATTCGATGAAAGACAATGGCAAACCACCATCAGTTCATCTTGGCCAGAACCTGCCTCCGAGCAGAACACCAATCATTATACGATCAACTTAATGAAATAGGCCAAGTTCAGCAACAGGCATTTCTTCTATAGAGACGTATATGAGTATTCAAATGTATAAAATGAATACACGAATTATAAAATTAGACGTTAACCCTAATTAGTATTTACACATGAGAATATAAAAAATATTCAGTATGTAATGCTACTAGACATATAATGAATTCAAAAACTAAATAAAAGATTAGTACGCAAATAAAAATTGACTGAAATTATTTGTGAGATTTGTGTATAGTCGAGTAGTTCCTCTTCTGATATAATGACCGTCATATATATGGTGTGAGTGTAGAACGTTTTTATTACCAAGTATATAAAAGAGGAACTTTTGTCACAGAAGAGAAGTTAATAAAAAATACTCGATAAATTTGATTAATTATGCAGTACGCGAAATATGCAATGATAGACCTTTGTCACAAACTATTAACTATTGATATTTACACAATACATTGAAACGAAACAGGAATATCAGTACAAGTAGCACATGCCCGGGCCCACAAGTTCGATAAATACAATAAGGTTTCGGACAAATTTACAAAATCATCGTTAAAATTACCGGATATGGATAGATTACTGTACTCAGAATTTTCACCAAATGCAAAACCAAAGATTGATGAAGAATGTAAGTAAATGCTCGTGCAAAAGCACTTCTTCAGATATATTATAAACGTTAAATGGTAATATAATGTAAAATCTATAATAATGTAAAAATATTAACAGAACTTTTCGTAAGCTTCTTAAAAGCTCGAAGAAAAATGAAAATTTCCTCACCGATCTCAATAAATTCATGAATAAATAAGCCAACAACAAAAATACTTGTAGGTTACTTAGTACAACATAAAATTATTCATAAGGGAACATTATTATGCAACCAAATACACCCTCCATTCCAAAAGAAACCGAACGTTTTAAAAAAACAAAAAAACAATGTACATTTTGGAACAAATTATTTTTATTAATCAATGTATTTCCCTTCTGCATCGATACACATATTTGCACGCTCCAACAAGTTGTCAAACGACTTCTCCATGTCCTTTATTGGAATGGTCTTTAGGACGGCGGTCGTCGCCTTCTCAATGGCTTCAATCGATGCGTGCCACTTTCCTTTCATCGCCAAATGCAGTTTCGGGAACAGATAGAAATCGCACGGAGCGAGATCTGGTGAATAGGGCGGATGATGCAAACGAATAATGTGATTTTTGACCAAAAATTCAGTTACAAGTCGCGAACGATGTGATGGTGCATTATCGTCCAAAAGAGTCCAACTGCCGATTTCTCGATATTCGGGCCGAATACGACGAATTCTTGCCAGCAAACGCTTCATGACGCCCAAGTAAAACTCTCCAGTGACTGTCTGGCCGGGCTGAACAAATTCTTTGTGGATAATTCCTTTTGAATCGTAAAAACAAATCAGCATCACCTTAACTTTTGACTTCACCAAGCGACTTTTTTT
>JAGDQP010027425.1:0-25010 GCA_022664845.1 Lepisma saccharinum
CTCTCTAGTTAGTATTTTTTCTCTCTTTTAGTAAATACATTATGATTGTAATAGTATATATTTCTTCATTTTTAATTGTAGTTGCTATAGTGTGAATTTTCGTATCCATTTTTTGTTTGTTTTGTAGTGTTTAATTATACATTTTGTAGTGTTTAATTATTTATATAATATAAATTTGATGTAGAATGTTTAAATGGTTGAGTGGAAGAAAAGGTTATGCCTTAACTCCGCCATTCAAAATAAGAATAAATGAAATGAACCTGTCACATTATTCAACCATCCTGGAGCATACAATTTGTACGCAATGAATACTTGTGGAATTAAAGGTAGTTGATGTGTTTTCCCAATGACTTTTCCGAACCCAAAACTCTCTTTATAGGTGGCGCCACTTATTCTTCTAATACATAAAGTGCACTAGGAGGAATACATAGAATCAAGAACCATAATCATAGGTAGAGCAGGACATGAGATAGAGCCTAAAAACCTCTTGGCCCTCTAGAGGCCATAACTGGTACTAGATATATTACGGGCAATCTAATATTTTGGTATTATGCTATACTCAATAATACCTTTCAATTGATGTACAACATATGCCAATTTGTAATCCTGACGTTCGATATAATGACTCCATATCTATCCGTGTTTTTAGTAATACAAATGTTTTATACAATGTGAGGCAAGATAAAATTTATTACCTAATCGTGCGATTTTTGAAGTCATTTGGAGGAGAACCCACTAACTTGAGGAATATTCTACATCATTACAAAAAAATAAAGGGAAGCCGAAGAAGAGTTGAATATTGATTTGTGTATAAGGAAGCTTTAAATGCGTGTTGCATACACCTCTCAAACATGGCATCAACCATATTCCAAAGAATGTCACTTTAGTATAAACATGCAAATGAATCATTCAATCAAATGGTAGGTGGTTCTGACTTCTACACCTTATTTTATTAAAGATTTTGGTAAACTGAAATTCTATTGGTTTAATATTTCCTCTTAGTTGAAATATGGCAATACGAACCAATCATAAGCTTGCATTTATCAGGATTTTTAAGAAAATAAGTTTTCCATCTCAGAGACATCTGCCGATGAGTACTGAAACTTCTTGGAAGTCTGAAAGAACTAGCACAGAAAACGATACAGAGAAGTATTTATTAATAACTACGCATTTCTTTCTACAAGGATTTTTAATGAAATAAAGTATTGAGATCAGAGACATCTAGCGGTTAGGCAATAAACTTCCTTAAATCCAGAAAGAAACTCGTAGATATTTATGAATACAAACTATAGAATTACGTACATCCAAAAATTATATTTATAAATTCTGTGGCACCGCGCATGAAAACCTCTAACCTTCACGGAAGTTGTTCTGTGAAAACAAAGTTTTTTTTCTGTATAAGAATAGCATTGTCTGCTCTGCTTTGTCCTTCCCATTTCTCGTACGTTATTGCTTACCCAATTGACACAATTTGAGGGCTTACGTAGGAACATGTTTAGAGTTACGTTCGTGACATTGTCTAATTAACTCATTTTTTTTTTTTTCAAATTTGAGGTTTTATGCACGATGCTACAGAATTGTATTACAAATATGTAATCTTTAATGATATGTTAGTTGAAAACGAGACTCATCGAAGTCTCGAAACGTCCTACATTGTAAATTATACTATAAGCGTAGAGAGTTTATGATGGGTATAGTAATGCTATTTTCTTACACTCATTTTTCCATTTTCTAACAAATATTCTATCGGTGTTCATTTACTGTGTTTTGCTCAAGTAAAAGTGTTTGTTTATGGCCTCTTTCGCATTTATGGCTCAAACTAGGATAATGTACGGGGTAAAGAGTTCAAGTTATTATTGCGGGATTTGCTTGGTGCGACCGAGGATAATCCTGGAAACCATTAGTCAGGGTGATTGCTTGCCGGTATCAAACCCAAGACCTCCGCAATCCCTGACCAACCTTCTACTAGTGAACTACGGCCGCTCGCTGAAATTAAAACATTGAATTACGTTCCCTACTGAGTGGAAGAGGGGAATTAATAAATGGCCAATAAAGAAATATAAACTCAAGTACTTCCTCCCTTTCTGCTAATGCATTAAAGAAACCATGTGGATTGCCCCAATGAGACGCTTTGCAATATTGTACCATTTATAAGTGTAATCACGTTGCCGAGCACAAATATACGAGGCTTGGCTAAAAATAACGGGATTGGCAACCCTGTCAGTAGTATATGTGGAGCAGTGAGGAGCGCATGCGGGCAGAGCAACCTTAAACTTTCGAGAAGAGAATGATATATATGAGTTGCCGCTCTCAGTCGGGTTTAGTCTGTGACAGTATTGCCACATTTCGTACAATTGTACCTAATTCAGCCCTTTTTGCCATTCATCGTCCCGTTGATACCACGATGGCATTTTCAGCCCCTTTTGTAAATAAGTTGGTACGATTCTACCCAATTCAGCACCATTTAACAATTACTTGTCACGCTATCAAACGTGTCAGTTTGTTTTCAGACTTTTCCTGCATCTAACGTTACTCATACTGTGTGCTGGGCTCATTAAAAACACTATTGAACATTTATTCTGTCACGTTGCACCGCCTAACATACGAAGTTTGTGTGGAAAATCCGTAATTACCGATTTACGCCGAGGAAAATTTCAAACGCGATGTTCAAGAAATGACGGTAGATGGGCACATGGAGAAAGAAGCAAGGGAATTTTTAGCACCCATTACTTCTTGAAAGTTTTTGAGACGAATGAATTGAAGCACACGTATATACTACAGTATTCTTCGTTACAAAACATAGTAGAATGAATAATAACTGAATGTCTTTTAGTTTATTGTTATAGAGCCATGTATTATACTGGCGTACGAAAAAAATTAATTCAGTTCACTTTGTTTCAATTTGGCACTATTTTTCAGCCCACTCCAAAGCTAGACCTATAGCAACACTGGTCTGTGAGTAGCGATTGAAGAGAGAGATGCGCAGTCGTGTTGCCGGAAGAATGGCAAATGTGAAAATTGAGCAGCGCATTAACTTGAAATCCCTTGTGAATTTAAAGAAATCACCAAGTGAGTGTGTGAAACTGTTGCAGGATGTGTATGGTGATACTACGATGTCCCGTACGCGAGTGTTTGAGTTGCACAAACGCTTCAGCGAGGGACACGAGAACGTTGATGATGATGAGAGATCGGGTCGTCCTGTCACAGCAACAACAGAGTAAAATATGGCAAAAGTGAATGACATTGTCTGGAAAGATCGCAGGCTCAACATTCGAATTACATCAGACATGGTGGGCAACGATAAAGAGTCTGTCCGCGAAATTTGCACGACCATTTGAACATGTGCAAAGTTTGCACTAAAAAGGTACCGAAAAACCTCACGCAGGAGGAGAAGGACTTGCGGAAGTACGTGTGCAGTGACACAATGGAATGCGTGGAAGAAAAACCGGACGTGTTAACGAAAATCGTCACTGGTGACGAGACGTGGATTTTTCAGTATGATCCGGAAACGAAAAGGCAATCAATGCACTGGAAAACTCTCTCATTACCGCGAATGAAAAGACACGCAAGAGCAAATCAAAATTGAAAGTCATGCTCATATCACATTTGCCATTCTTCCGGCAACACGATTGCACACCTCTCTTTTCAATCGCTGCTCACAGACTAAACCCGACTGAGAGCGGCAAGTCGGCAACTCATGTATATCATTCTCTTCTCAAAGGTTCAAGGTTGCTCTGAGCGCATGCGCTCCCCACTGCTCGACGTATACTACTGTCAGTATTGCCAGTCCTGTTATTTTTTAGCCAAGCCTTGTATTATATGAAGGCCGATTTAGAATCAATGATATCAGTCAGTCTCATAATTACAGACAAACATTTTGAAAAAAAATAACACTTGACAAAAGATACACATTTTTAATCAAAATAACATGCAGTTTATAGTTTAATTCTTACTACAGCAAGATTTAAACATATATCCAAGTATTATCTACTCAAATTAATTCAAGCAATGAATTAGTAATGAAATAGACAGTCATTGCAATGTCATAAGTCTTGCAGTGCTGCTAACTTAATATAACTTATTTTAAACAATATATCTCCATTTATGTCTACCAAAGTTTGCAACCCTGCTTGTCAAGATACAAAGTTGTTAGCGTTTATTCCAAATATATAATACGTTCTGCTATTTTAAAGAAAATGTTAAGTTAGGTGACAAACACCGTGGTGACAAACTGTGGACACTATGAATGATTTATACCGTAGTTAGGAGATTGTACGTAGAGTACTTAAGGAAATTTGAAGCTATTTTTACATATATGTAAACGTTACATCAATAGTGTAGCAGTGATTCTCAACAGGTATAGCACAGCACACTATTATTTTAGAAAATTATCACCAGACTACTTACTTTGTGATTATTCTGGTAAAAGTAATTCAAATAATTTCCATCAATATTTATTCTGAAAAAAAAAAGGAACAAGGTCTACGCACACGCAAGTCTGACCCACTAGCCGCTCGTGTCAGGTCATATGATGGACCCGAGAGGAATACCTTGAGAACCACTGCTGTATGTATACATAAGAAACAAAAAAACAAATCTATCGTACCAAGTAAATCTTGTTGAGGAAGCCATTTCCTGAATAAAACATTTTGGGTTTGGTCTCCATAACGATCCGATTCATCACAGTCGCATTTCCAAATGACTTGCTGAGGAATTTGCGCAAATGCTTCTAAGAGGGCACGTTTTTTGTCTTGGGGAAATTGATCACTTCTTAAAATGGAACCAAAACTAACGTATACAATGCCATGCGTAGAGTTGTTCACAAAGTTTTCAAGGTCCTAGAAAAAATGTTAAAGATTGTTTTTGTTAATTCAATTCCACCTACTCTATTAATATTCCTCTCTTAATTTAGATCGTTACCCGAGGCCTCCATCCATCATGTACAAGTACGGAGTTACACCTCACGCTTGAACTTGACAAGCTATTCTGGAAGTGACTCAATACTTCTACAGTATCTAATGGAATATACATTCTGGCATACGTAGAAAATATTGTTGTTTTTGTGGGAATATCTATAAACTAAAAGTTAATCCGATTCTCACCTCACCACAACTCGAGAGAGGATTTCCAAAGACAACGGAAACTAACCAAAGACTCCTTCTGACATACCTCTTTATCAAACATACTTGGCTTTAAAATAAACCCAGTTAACTTAATATTAAGCCAGAAGGGTTACACTAACAATTGTAAGTGCCAATTTCACAAACTTTGTTCTTTTTTAGTCTTGTTATTTGTTACAGATATCTATCATCTTGGTATTCCTTTTAGACAAACGTCATGAGAGAGGATAAAAGTTGCAAAATGCATACAAAAATTGGTAGCCATCCTAGCTGGTAACTTCAAGGATATTTGTGTAAAGAGACACCATTAATTTCGTTAGTATTACACGAATTGCAGAAAGTTCTTCAACGAAAAGTTTTCCACGAGCAATAGACTGGCTCATAAGGGAAGGGTCACTCAGATCACCCCGAAACCCTACTTCAAATTTCGTACAAAGGTAGGTCAGCCAAAAAGAGATTACCACACAAAAAATTAGCTGCCATTTTGAAGTGTAAGGCCTTTAAATAAAAGGGTAAAGTTTGGACGCGGCCTATCTTATACAGTGCTTGTCAAAGTTCCAGAACTGCTAAATATGTTGGTTAGAATCCGATTTTTGAAAACTTGAAAGCGACAAAAGTTGCAGAAAATCAGCAGAGCTATTGGATGGGCTAGCCCATCAAAATGTGTGGGACCCTGTATGGGGCTCAACTTTGATTTTTTAAATGGGAACCCGATCTTTTATTGCAGATTCTGTATCTATGAAAAAAAAAACTAAATCGGAATATGTTCTACTCAAAACTGTAGGATATGAGTCCTGAGCCCTACAGGGTGGAAATTACATTAATAGTGAGAAGTGTTAAAGGTTCCGGAATGGATAAATATCTCGGTTAAAAACCGTTTTTTCTTTTAAATTTTAAAGAGACACAACTTTCAGAAAAACAGCAGAGTTATCGGATGGCCTAACCAATAAAAATGTGTGGGGCCCTTTGTGGGCCGCAATTTTGGTTTTCGAAATGAGAATTCCCAGTTTTTATTGCAGATTCTGTATATACCGATAAAATAAATCAGATGATGAGCTGCTTACAACTGTAGGATGTGAGTCCTCGGCCCTACATGGCCGGAAAGCAGAGAATGGTGACAAGTGTTAAAAGTTCCGGAACGGCTAAATATGTCAGAAATTAGAATACGTTTCTTTAAAAAAAATAAATGAAACAGGCAAATTTTCATAAGATCAACAGAGGCATCTGACAGCCGGGTTTCTCAAAATATTAGCCCTTTCTCTGATTTTCTTGTAATTTCGTAGAATCTATCGAAAATGGGACCAAATACTTGAGTTTGCTCTCTTTCTTATCACTCATATAATTTTTGTTCATCACTGTCATACTTTTCCTATGTGGCAGCACCATCCGTTTACTCCCTTGCTGTTATTCCACACTATTGGCGCAGTGTCCGATTTGTTATAAATTACGAAGGGACAAGCTTCAACATACTATCTTTTTGGTAAAAATACAAAGATTTTATCCCTGGTTGGGGTGATACTCGGAATCAATGACCGGGGATGAAATGCTCACGCACCAGGAAAGAAAAAGGTATCCCCACCGGCAAATCGATCACTGTATTGGCGTATGTGGAAACTCGTACGATTTGGTACAAAATCATTCATACAAATTGCTTATTTTATTGCTTCTAGAAATATTTACACATATGTTAGTATTGTCAAGCGGAGGAAATGACTATCGGAGTGTTTTATATACATACAAAATGGAGGATTAGGAATTACGAAGTGTGAATAGAAGTGGTAGATAGTTAAACGTATTTCATAAATAAACGTATCGTGAGATAGATGTATTTCATAAATAAACCACAAAAAAACGCATTCTAACCGAGATATTTAACATTTCTGGCACGTTTAGCCATTAATCTGCTTTCCGACCCTGTAGGACCCAGAACTCATATCATACAGTTATGAGCAGGATATCATCTGATTTATTTTACCCGTATATACAGAATCTGCAATAAAGACTGGGGATTATCATTTCAAAAATAAAAATTGGGGCCCACAAAGGGCCCCATACATTTTGATTGGCTAGCCTATCCGATAATTCTTGATTTTCTGCAACTTGCGTCTCTTTTTAAAAAAAACTCATTATAACCGAGAGATTTAGCCGTTCTGGAACCTTTAATACTTCTCACTATTAATGTAAATCTTTGGCCCTGTAGGGCTCAGGACTCACATCCTACAGTTTTGAGCAGGACATATTCCGATTTAGTTTTTTTTTTTCATAGATACAGAATCTCCAATAAAAGATGGGGTTTCTATTTAAAAAATCAAAGTTGAGCCCCATACATTTTGATGGGTTAGCCCATCCGATAGCTCTGTTGATTTTCTGCAACTTTTGTCACCTTCAAGTTTAAAAAGAAAAACGCATTCTAACCAAGATAATTTAGCAGTTCTGGAACTTTGACAAGCACTGTATAAGATAGACCGCGTCCAAACTTTACCCGTTTATTTAAAGGCCTTGCACTTCAAAATGGCAGCTATTTCTTTGTGTTGTAATCTCTTTTCGGCTGACCTACCTGTGTACGAAATTTGAAGTAGGGTTCGGGGTGATCTGAGTTCCCTTGTCAGTTAACATTAGTAGCATGCTGGTTCAGCTGAGAACAAGAACATTAAAAGAACTTGGTGTTGTCTTTCGCCAGCTTACTCATAGGAGCACACCAGGAGGTGTGAAAATCTTTCGGAGAATTAAAGTTGTCAGTTTATGTGTTTCCTACTGTCAGTTTGGAATTGTTAATGTAGCACATAACATCCAGGTCATTGGCAGCGTGAAAGATTTATGGGGAATTAAAGAACCTGTTTTTTGTTTGCAGTAAGAGGTGGTAGTTTTTCTAGTGTGATAAGCAGGAAGACCGTGATGTAACAGTGTGCACTGTGCAGTGAGCCAACCAGAGGACCTAGTGATTTTCATTAGTTTTTTTTTTAATTTTCTCACGGGTAAAGGAAGTGAATTTGGATAGATCGGAGTCAAGAGAGCGAGTGAGAACAACACGACGTGTTACTAGCACCCCCGTACGAAGGTCGGTGAATAAGACAAGATATATATAGTTTGTTCTGTCTGTCTGTCCGCTCCCACTAGATCTCAGCAGCTACAAGTCCGACAGAAATGGACCATACACCGTTGGATTCGTCACGGTCTGAAACAGTGGGAAAAAATATGATTTTGACTATAAAACTGATAGGTCCTTTTCATTTTCTTGGCTTTCTGCATTGTGGTCTTGTATTTTCACATTATCTGTTTGTTCCTCTCAAGAGTTTGGTATTGGTAACTACATACAAGTCACACAAGAATGAGCCATCCCTTTTGGATTCGTCATGGTCTCAAACGGTGGGGAAAACTACGGATTTGACTCTAAAACTCGCAGATTATTTTCAATCGCTTAGAATTCTCCATTTGTCCATCACCTAGATCTCAGTAGCTACAAATCCGATAGAGATGAACCACACATCACTGGAGTCATTATACTCTGAAAGGGTGAGGAAAGTATGACTCATTCTAAAACTGGCAGGACCTTTTCAATCTCTCAGTATTCTCAATTTGACCCTCACTCTGGGTCTCAGTAACGACAAGTCACACGAAGGTGAGCCATGCTTCTTTGGAATCCTCATGATCTGAAGGGGCAGGAGAAAAACTATGACTTTGACTCTTTCCTTGGAAAACACTAGGAAGAACATTTGACTCTATACAGGGGCGCTTTGGTTTTGTATATAATAGTCCGTTTTGTCCGCTTGTTGCCATATGGCCTGTATTTTAACCTTGGTGTAATAATATGAGACAATAATTCAAATTTATGAAGCCGGGAATCAGCGGTGATTAAAAGGAGAGTTGAAAGAAAATATGCCGTTGCAGGGAATAAAATATAAAAGGAGACCTGAAGAAGTTCAAGTACGATCTCTACATTCTCAACCCCACCTTTAGCTAAGCAAGCTTTGTTTTTCGACCGGTAAAACGTTGGTGGCGCTACAAGTGTAAAACTTGACACGTTGCTTTCACCATGGAGATTCCAATCTTTCCGTAAATGATACCATTTTTTAAAGCACAAAAGCAACATTGGAGAAACAGTGGTTTGATTTCATGCTAGGATGACGACTATTCTTGTGCATTTTCAATACACCTTCAAGAGTGGCAAGTTGGTTAGGTTAATTTTCCTGAATTTAAATCAAATTTTGAAATATATTTGGACCTCTATTGTTACACACATAGACCTACCTACCTGTGGTAGTTTCTTGGGTGGTTTCAAATGCATTCCTCCAACTTCAACTACATTTGGAAGATATGGTCTTGGATGACTGATACTGAAATGAGTATTCACTAACACCAGACTGGTATTTCGTTCAAAATCTTCAAGCGGTGGTGTTGAATTACCAAAATGACGACGAGCAATTTCATTCTGCTCCTTCATAAAGTAATATTTTCTCCCCAAATCAAATGTAAATATAAACACCGTGTTAATTAAACGTTCCAAGAAGGACATTTTGGATGAAAACGGCAAGAAATGAGTTGGGTTCACAGAGTACATATTAGGATTACCTACAAGTTGATAAGCCCATGTTGGTCCATTAAATGTTGTAACTGCTACTATAGGAGCTTGGAATATGTGAGCAAATCCCAGGAAGCACTCGTTGAAGAACACTTCTACAATGATAAGATCAAATACTTCATCAGAGGCTATAAGTTGCTTCATTTCGCGTGAGCTTAACATAAAATCACTCAGCGTGTTGCCAACTTTCCATAAGATGAAGATATTTGATATAACCGATTGATCTTTGCGTTTGAAGAAAGTGGAAGAAGTGAATAGTCTTGCATTGGCATGTTGGAGTTTGATTTGTTTGTAATTTTTCATGTTTGTTTGCAAAGGATGAGTAGTGACGACAACCATGTCGTGACCTCTTCTAGCGAGTTCTTGAGTGAGTGAGTGCAAGGCTCTGTTATGACTTGGGAAACCAGAAGGAAAGAACGCTAAAATCCTCGCTGAAGAAGCGGAATTCATCAAGTGTGATAAGAGAAATGTCAGAGTAGTGATTGTTGTCCAAAACATCTGGTGATTCATCTGAAAGAAAGAGCAAATAAGGTCAATTAGTTTTGTAAGTTGTTGACAACAATCTAGACATTTCTATAAATTGTGGCTGTTACAATACAAGTTTAAAGAGTGAAGGTTATTATAAGTTAATTTCTTTAATCCAAAAGGAATGTTACGAAAATTCACAGTATATGATAGTGATGTAAAGCTTTGTAGTCTGATGCGTCAACTACTTGAAATCATAGAGGGATTATGCTTAACTGTTGTTGCTACACCTCTTTGTAAACAAAATATTACTCAATATTACATTTAGCTGATTAGCTTTCACTAAATTGTTGTTTTTTTTTTGTATCTTTTCGACTATGAGAAATTGGCGTCTATTGTTTTAGCGTTTTCATTTACGCTATGAAACTACTAGCTTTACAGATTAAATAAATGTTTACAAATTTTTACACTCTCTTCGATTCTTTTATGCAGCAAACAACAAACGTTTGTCCGGTAGTCTTTCGCATGTGCAAAGTTTAAGCTACAGTGGATTTCTTTTTTAGCGAATTGCGAAAAACATTCATACGGTTTTCTTTAATTTTAGTAAAAATACTTTTAAGTTAATCTTAGAAAAAATACTTTAAAACAATAAGACACGATTTATGATGCAAATATTCTTCGTAGTGGTATTCTTGTTTTGTGAGTGGGAAAAACAACTTCAAATCATGTCAACCATTTTCTCTTGTTCGTTCATACTGGATGGAAACAACACTTGTGCATGTACACAGTAAAAAAATAGCTGTGTTAATTGAACACAATACGGTGTCCCAGTGTGACTACCACTTTTGTGTGTTAAATCAAGGCACCAAACGGTGTTGATTTCGGTACTGGGAGAAAAAAAAGTTACGGCTACAGCTAGATCTGAACATGGGTTGTTCAGTTGGAAGTCGAGCGTCTTACCTACTTTTTTTTATTAATCAATAAACAACCGTCATTACAAACCAATTATGTATTAACAAAATTTAGTATATCAACAATTAAACAAAAAAACACAAGTTAAACATACAATGCTCTATCATAATTAGCAAGTTTGTGGTATTTCTTATCTGCTGGTAGTTGTTGAACCAAACTTTTTAACAATTCAACATAGAAGGCCACATCTGTAAGAGTGGGCTTTGTAAGCATAATATGAATAGTATGACATGTCAACCAAAAAAGAGTTCTCTTTCTCTCCCGGGGAAACACTTGAAACGCTGGATAATCAATGATATCTTCTAGCGAATATGTCGAAACATGGCCTCTTAAAATTCTATTAGCTATTTTACAATATTGATGTCAAATTGCAGAAGTATTTGGGCAACCAAGGATGATGAATTAAAGTTTCAACTTTACCACATACCAGACATTTATTATCACGAACAGAACCGCGAATGTACAAAACGTCCTGGTGTGGCCAAGTACAATGAAGAACCTGATATGGAGTATTATGTACTAGGTGATCATCTACCACCTCAGACAGGTTCGACCATATGACTGCCCATAGTTTGTTAGGGTTATGACGCTCAATAGCAGGGATATGTACCGGCTTTGCTCTCTGAAGATGACAATATAAAAGTCGAACAGACCATTGATCTATGGGGATTTGGGCGACCGTAGCATATGCCATTTCAACGAAAGAGTGATGAAGATAAGGGAGCAGATTTTTCCATGGAAGCGTATATAAAGGGAGTACCAGTTCAGTGCGACGACATGCTTTCAACATAATTTGTGAGGCAAATTCGTTACGGTATTGGCAAACTAATTGAATAGTGCGTTGAAGTAACAGAGCTTCTCCATGAAGTCGGACATTTTTGAGATGGAGACCGCCATAAATCAGAGGTAGTTGGCAGGTGTTTCTATGAACACGGATTTTGTAATTGAACCATAAAAGGATTCCAATTTGAGTGTCTATAGAGGCATACGTTTTGTGAGTTAATGGAAACAGTTGAAGAAGATATTTGGCCTGACTAATAATAAACACATTAATAAATCTTGCTCTGGTTAATAAAGTGTCAAAACACAGTTTGTATTGGTGTACACTAGTTGAAATTTTTTGTATGGGGGCCTGAGAATTTAAGGCAATGGTTTTCTTGATTGTGTGGGACCACCAAATGCCTAAAAATTGAAAAGAGTCAGTAATAGTGCCTAAGGAACGGACATGCGGAATAAGTGGAGGATCTATCACTAAGATTTTTGTTTTTGTATGATTTATAGAGATGTTCGAGATCTGAGCAAATAATTGTAACACTTCTAAAATGTGTTGTATTTCTGTGGCACCTCGTTCTAACCAAATGACATCATCTACATAGGCCAGAGCCTTTATTACCACCCGATTTAAGGATATGCCCGCCAGGCCGTTTTTTACGAGTTGGATTAATGGTATAAGGCCTAAATTAAACAAATATGAGGATAGAGGGTCACCTTGGGGGACTCCACGTTCCATGTTAAATTCTGTTAATAAACGTTTATTAACTTGAAGTCTAATAGTTAGTACCTGAAAAGCATTTGAAAATAGCATAAGGATATTATCAGGCAAATTAAGACGTTTCAATACCTCAAGTAGATAATTGACATTTAATGACGGGAAAGCCTGAGAAAAATCCGTAGAATATATCAGAAAGAGGGACAATCTTAAGTTAAGTTGCGGAAATTAATTCACGCAAATTAGCTAATAAAACATGGATGGGTTTGGTATGGACCAAGCCACCCTGACTTTCATCTAACAATAAATTCATAAATGGTTTGAGACGAAACATGAGAACCTTAGAGAGCAATTTACAATCAACATTTAACAGTGAAATCAGTCTTAAGTTATGAGTCTTTTTAGAATTTCCTTTTTTTGAAAGTAACAGACCTATTGCTTGATTAAAGTCGATACAAAAGAAACGACCCTGTAGAAACTGGTTATAAAGTAAGGTTAACATAGAAAGGAACAACTGTTTGAAACGTTGATAAAAGCGCACCCCCAATCCATCAATACCTTGTGAAGCATTAACACGCATACGGTCCAAAGCCTGCTCAATTTCACTAACAGTAAAAGGTTGAGCTAAACTCGATCGATGTGCATCTGTTAACATGGGCCACTCTATGTCATCATTAGAAAGGAAATGATCTTGACTAGGATGTGCGTTATAAAAACGTTTATAGTGATCCCTGATGACCGGATAAATTTGATTACCAGAGACTTTAACTCCCTCATCAGTGGTAAAACTATTGATGAATTGACGGTTGGCTTGTTTACGCTCATTAATCGCATGAACAAACATAGGTGGTTCATATATACCAACTTGTTTCAATTTGTATTTACTAATGCGATCTCTATTTAATTGGTTATGAATTCGTCTAATATTACTTTGAATTCGTTTGAGTGCGGTAAATACTGACTGTGATGATCAACTAGCTGACTATATTGACCTAAAAGACCATAGTAATGCGTAAGTTCTATTTTGATTTGACCATCCTTTGTTTACAAAACGAAATCGACTCATATTTAACTTTCTTTTTGAAAGCAATCCACCACATCAACAAATTATTTTGATATCTGGTTTGTGTTACATAATAATTCCACATATTAACAAGTAAATATTCATACGCCGGGGATGTTGTCAGAGATTCCTTAAAACGCCACACAGGAGACACATGAAAGTGAGTTTCTTTAGTTTTAATGTTAAACATTTATGATCTGAAAATGATAACCACTCAAGATGGGTACTTTGTATATTGTTCCGTAAACGGGCATAAACATAGATCACGTCAATGCGCGAGGAACCTTGCGCGTAAAAGTATGTGGCGGCATTAGCGGTGGGATGGGAAGATTCCCAGACGTCAATAAGACGAAATTCGTGTACAATATGTTGAAGCACAGGACTAATGTTTGAACCAGACGTACTGTCTTTAAGGTGTCTTGTTGCGTTCATATCGCCCATGATAATTATGAAATTTTTGAATCTCAGGTACTAAGATATTGCTAAAAAATAACTCCCGAGTATGATACATATGAATGCCGCTTGGGGCATAAAGACAGATAAAGGCTAAATTTTGTATTGTAATGGAGATGAGACGACCACTAGGGTGTAGAAAACAATTGTCATAAACAAGATCCTGTCTAATAAACAGAGCGGTCCCAATTTTTGTTTCAATATAGTAATTGAAAATAGTTTCGTAAAAGGGAAAGTTCCATTGGACACTAGCACACTCTTGTATAGCAGCAACGTGGACCGTTCGATAGAATAAACATTGTCTAAAACTACCAACTTTGTCGGCATTAAATGCATGGGCCACGTTCATAGAACACAGACCCAACGACGTGCTGTTCAAAGGTCCTGCCATGATCCATCCAAAGAGCAGGGAAATGAAAGTCAAAGTTACACGGCGCATGTTGGATGCGTGAAACAAACAATCAAAAAGCTAATAACACCTACCTTCATATAGAGAGGGACACAGACTGCGTGGTTTGTTTATGTGTTTATACCTGGTACCTGATAGACGGGCCTCGTCAGGTTAATGCTTCTTCTTTATACGATCTAGTACGGCGGGACGAATGTTTCACCTTAATTTTAGCTTTTTTGGACACACGAGCTGCATCCATTAACACTGGGTTATCACTTGCCTTGTAATTAAATTTACCACTTTTCACTCGTTTACCGCTAAGCGACGCAGGATCGTCGACCGAAGAGTCATTAGATGATATTTCACTAACAGAAACAGGGGGGGGGGGAGAATAGAACTAACTGAACTGGAAGGCGGGATATCACTAACCACTTGTGACGCACGAGAAATACTCGACGATAACGGGTTGTTTTCCTCGTCCCGGCAAGAGGTTCGTTACTATTAATGGAAGAAGCACTGACGGTAACACTGTGATCAGTCTTGGAATCAAGATGCACAGACGAATGCAACTCACAAACTGGAACGGATTGCGTTTCTAGTTGTTTCTCATAAGGAGAAGGTAATGAGTCATTCTTGAGCACTGTAGTAACTGCTGGTGTATGCGTGGCAACTAACAGCTGATTACCTGGTAGGTCACGGGTGCCAAGTGGCGCGTCAAGGCCTGTGACAGGGTTGCCACTGTCGAGCTCTTTATCGAGCGACGGCCGAGAAAGGGACTCTTGCACCGTAGGAAAGTTTTCTTGATTTAAAGACGGAATCTGCTCTGTTTGTTGAGGCACGGTCAGCGAAACCGTATTAGTAGTGTCAATTACCGCTGTAGCACTGGTCTGATTTTGCCCTTGTATGCGGGTTTGTAATTTAAAGTTTTTAATGGTCAAAAATAAAGGAATGTGCCGATCCACCTTAGAGAAATGCTCTAGCCTTTTTCCAGTGTAGACCGCATATGGGTAGAGATGTCCGGGATAGCGGATCTGGACGACTTTAGTTACGGTACCATAAGCACTAAAAGTTGTCTGTATCTGCTGATCTGAAATCTCAAGTTGGGCAACCCACACTGACACTATCGTAGCTTCCTGTTCGTCAATAGAAACTGGTAAGACAAATCGTTCATACTCCGATGCATACACTAATTGACCTTCACACTTTGCTAATGTACGTTTTGCGATATCCAAATTGGCCACTCGTACATATGCTTTCTTGTAATAATGATCCGGTTCAATCGACTGTATTTCTCCTTCTACTAAACCAAAGTCATGACGAATAGCTTCATGTAAATTTTCTAAACGTAATTTAACTGGTAACGATGACAAATCAATTTGTAATGTATGTTTTCGAGAAATATGGGCAGCTTCCATATAAGCCATACTATGAGTAATCGTATTTCACTATAACTGCTAGACACTATAGCACGCCACGTACTCACACTGACACTGAACACGCAGCACCTCACTTCCCAACCGCGCGCTATAAACGCTCGGCAGGAACTGACGGACTTTGCTAAATCGTCACACGGAAAAAGCACTAGATTGAAATAATATAGAGGATAAAAAAAATGTTGCTGAACCCTAAACACAAACAAAGTTACTCTCACGACTTATACCATGATTTAATCACTTTTCCATTGATCAATTAGAGGTCACAATCCACATTTATTGAGAATATGTTCCATTTCTATAGAAGCAATCGCAGCATTTGACATGTTTTTAAGATATGAAAACAGTAATGCTGCTCAAGTGTTTGGCTGTCGCCATCTTTCTTGCTTTTATAGAAATAGAATATTCTAAATGAATGGGAATTCTGGTTCTCAATTGACAAATAAGAAGTTATTAAACCATGGGATAAGTCGTGCAAGTAACTTAGTTTCTTTTGGGGGCTCAGCAACATGTATTTGATCCCATACACTGTTTAAATATATAATGTAGTTGTTTAATTCAAATGTTGTTCACTACATATCGTTTGCATTTAGTTCTTTTTCTGTCTGACGATTTAGCGAAGTCGGTTAGACGCTTGACTTCTAACTGAACAACCCATGTTCAAATCTCACTGCTATCGTAGCTTTTTTTTTCTCAGTATCGAAATCAACACCGGTTGTTGTGTTGATTTAACTCATAAAAGTGGTAGTCACACTGGGACACCACATTGTGTTGAATTAACACAGCTATTTTTTGCAGTGTACTTTCAATATTTTGCCGAGAAAACAGAAAACGATGGGTCTATGCCTGTCAGTGTGACAATTCCTCATTTTATATTATTTCATTTCGTATATAATACAGCAACTGTTTGTTATACTTATATTTTACAGGTTCAAGCTCATGTTTGAGTATGTGATTAGACATTGCACAAACTTAAAAGGTAAACAATCAGCAATGGATCTATTTTATGGCTTAGAATCAGCTAAAGATAATTTATTTGCAGGAATTTTTAACAAGTTGGTCACATGAACAACAGCGGATGTATGAATGATTGAAAGGGAATCGAGCCTGTTGTTCAGATGGTGATATATTATTTGTGCACTGTATCCTGTAGTTTCCATTTCATTTTAATTAGCTGACTGAATCAGAAGAACTATTCTAGAAGACGGCCGCAGCTCAGCTGATAAAGCGTTGGCTTAGCAATCGGAAGGTCCTCGCAACGATTTCAGCAGCCACCCATCGTGAATGAGGTTTTCCAGACTTTTCCTCACTCATACAAGGCAAATGGTGGAATGATACTTGCTAACTGGGTCCTTGTCGACTACCTTCCAATATTCTCTCCCCCTACCCTGTCCCGATCACGGCCTGAGCTGCCTAAAGGCCATAAAAAGTTCAATTGAATTCAGGAGGATCTGCGTTTTGTTCATAATATCGCATTAAATAAAATGTGTTTATATACTTTTCCATCATCTGAGGTTATAGAAAGAATAACTAGTTGTAAACTTGCCTCGTAAGTGTGATAACTTGGGTTCGACCTCGTGACGGCAAATTGTAATTGATATTTCCCCACATTTCACTCAGCCACACGCAATGTCGAGATAATACACTGAAAAAATTAAAACAATATGCTTCCGTCCTGCTCGGATAAAAGTAAACCTGACAATAGATGCAATGTGGTCTTAGATCCTGTTTCTGAATGAAAGGTTAAGAAATAGTGCACCTAATCCTAATTTAATGTTACATTACGGTGAGATCTAGGGAAATCAATGCTAATTGTAGCCTTAATTGTTGGTAGGAATAGCACTTGTACTGTATGACTACTTCTTTTGCAATGTTGGTCCGAAATCTTTGACCTTGGTTACTAGATCATGGCACTATTGTGATGACGCGTATAATCTACATCTAGTTCCCAAGTCAATTTGCGTTATGTTCAAGTATATTTTGCGCCAGTCAAAATTTTACTCAAAGTGTTTACCACAACGTCGAAAATAATTTATCTAAAGCAGTTAAAAGAATCCTATAATTAGAAGATACTGAGAGAACCGTTTACGGTTAATATAAGACAACAATCTCTAATGCTAGACGAAGGGACTACCTCCGTGTAATTCTAATGTATTTGTTTGTTGTACGATAATGCAATGCTGCTCATACAAATGTAAGCGTAGAGAGTTCAAACTAGCAGCGCACATCAGATAAACAACGCTGTCTCGAGTTCGAATGGCGCCGTCACGAAAGACTGAGAACAGTCTTTTCCTCGTCTGCAACGTGAAAGCACTTGTCATGCTACTATATAAAAACATTAAAATTACCCGGTGATCCGAATTCCCCCCGTCTACCATACTTTTTTAGTTCTTTCGGAGGAAAGAATTTTGCTCCGCAATGTGATGAAGACTTGTAAAAAGTCTAGAAATCTGCTTCGTCTCTTCATATTTAAAAAATCGTCAGAAGTTATTCTAAATAAACTTGTCTTTTCCTTTGCAAAATATGATATGTGCAAATATGGTCAGTGTAATATTACGCGAAAACGTGAGCTTTAAAGCTAAGCACTTGTAAGAAACAGAAGACGAGTAAATCAATTTCCATACCTATGCCGGTAAATGAATGAAAAATTTAACTGCCTACTAATTAATAACTTCCAACCTTTCTGAAATTTCATGACATTTGTGCCATGCATGTTGGTTTTTAGCATAGAGAAAAGTCCTCCTATATTTGGCATAGGTATAATAAACAACCGATCTGTATATTCTGTCATAGTGTAGCAAGATACGGATGTAACAGTAACGTATTCTGGGTTCATAACTTAGACCATGAGGTCTATGCTTAGACTACCACTAGCCAAAGTAATTATAAAGAGGCTTCGGAGGTCACCCATAGTATTGATGACGATGATAGATGTTGTGGCCTCCCTTTCGTGTATATTAAATTTATTTCTGCAGATTAAAATATTTATTTAGGTCATGCTGCTCTGGTAGCTTAGATAGCACGCATGATACGCTGGTGGGGTGTAATATAGAATCCACTTACCTCCGAAACTCACATCCACACTTTGAACACACAGACTGAAATTATAAAGCAACTTTATACATTCCCTCTGTGCTCCTAATTGTGTTCATTAAGAATATCCTGTTCACTCTATCTACGATTTCATGTTTTTCCTCAATTTACTGTAGTACTTCAGAAAAAAAACATATACCATTCGAACTGTGAATCACTTTAAAGTGGTAACAGTGATTGCATTTTGTACTTGTATGTGGGTTCAATGGGGAGAAACGATGCGTTCAGTATGTATCGTTATTACACGTGCCAATGTATTGACGTATCTCTTGGGCATAAGCGAGTACTTCAGTAGAGTGTCTTGTCAAACAGATATCCGGTTACCTCCGCATCCGTGATTGTCTGAAAACATATTACTTAATCATGCGTGGTCTAATAGCTAATGTACCTAGCTGCGAATATGTTATTAGGAAATCATTTTAAATCTACTTACTTGCGTCGAGCATTTTGATTTTATTATGCTTTAGCGTCTCACCATTACACCAGACAAATGCAGAGATCGTAGCCTAATTGAAAATCAAGGAAATCTCCTTGTCTTCTCTGGAATAAGCTCACTTACATGCCTTAATGTCAATACATGTAAAGTTTACAAATTTTGCTTTTTCCCCTTTCATTTCAGTATCGCATTTATTTTAGCTATCATTTAGTTATTCGCCTGTGGTACTTTCAAAAAACTATGAGACTCTAAATCTAAGAAGCCTGGCTGGCGTAAACTAGGTATGAATCAGCACTAGCTAACTCTCTCAGATAAAAAAACAACGATGTTAAGCACTACAGAACCGTCTTTCGTTACTGCTACTACTACTACAACTATTATTATTATTATTAGCAGTGGAAGTAGAAGAAGGAGGAGGAGGAGAAGGGGAAGAAGAAAAAGAAGAAGTGATAACATGTTGTACATAAGGGCGCATAGCCCCCCCCCCCCTCTCCTGAGGCCCCTTCCACTACTTCCATATCAGAGAGAATATGTGTTAAAATAAACACCGCATCAATATTTAGCTGTTCTTTCTCTGTATACTAATTATCTAATGAGTATAGAGTTGAGGTAAAGAACTTCGGTATCAAGAGGGTTAGAGCCCTAGCAGGAACCTTGTCTCTGGGGCCCCAATAACATTTTCAGTGGACCCTTGTACTTGAAATTCTTGCCAAATAACAGCTAACGGGTGAGAGAGGAAACAATACTACGTAAGCTACCCTTGAACCCTAAATCCGGGGTTACGTGATTTTGGGTTCATCTGCTAGGTAGCTCTGACACTGACTTCATATTAGAATATGTGGTCTATGCCAGATCTACCTAGTGGGTGAATTCAAAATCACGTGCTCCTGTAGAAAAAACCATTAGTTTCAGCGCAGACAGAAATGGGGAAGCGTGCTAAGTCTATCTATTATGAGGTCTATGCTATCATTATTAGTTTCAAAGAAACCAAAAGATAGCTTTCGATCTTGTTGTGTCAACACTCGTCAGTTTCACTGATTCGATAATTTGGAAACAATTTTGAGAAAAGTCACCGGTGATGAATCAATATTCTGATATTATTCTGATATCATCTACGCAGAGGAGAATCAAAATTTTTCCTGCAATATTAGCATTAAACCTTAAATTACTATACGTAGGAGCCATAGTGAAAAGATTCATCACCCACTCATATTAAACCATGGATTTAAATATATAACGGATCTACTGCTAGCGTCCCAAAATTGACGCCATCACATGCGCACACTCCTAGAGTACCTGGCAGTTGTAATAGATTAAAATGACATATTCAGATCTTCCTAAGCGTCAATCTTTCACACTCAAGCATAGACAAACCAATAAGACACGCAAGTTCATCCTAATCGTCCAGGCAAGATTAATCGAAAACTGGCGTCAAGTTGACCCAGCTAAGTAATATTGGACCAGTCAATCTGTTACCTATTGAAATCCATGATATTAAACAACCAATACACTGGGTTGTATGCGATATGTTACATCTTGAACAAGCTTGTAAACTCATAAGGATGATAGTACATTTTTTGTTTACAGTGTAGATCACCCCGCCATCTTGGGATGACCTTTCCATTGATTTATATGGGAATTGTTTACTAGTCTTATGTCTCTGAGGAGCGTAATTTTTAACTTGTTTTCGCCTAGTGTTTCATCATGTGTTCTTTGACTCATGCTGTTTTATAGAAATCCAATATTTTACACCCGAACAGTACAATTTCCCGTTGACATATTGTGATCTATTTGGTAAACAATTAATAATACATTATACTCATATATTTGAAGAAACTTCACAAAATAAAACTCTACAAGAGTCGAAATACCCACTAAGACAAATTTCGTGAAAGTGGAACTTAAATATTCTACTTCTGAGAGACATAAGGCGAGTAAAACAATTCCCATGTAAATCAATGGAAAGGCCATACCAAGATGGCGGGTATGATCAACACCGGTGGGCTCTTTTGCTCAATGAATAATACACGTTTATTATTGTAAAAATATTTATTAGTATCAAAATGGTTCAATCTTTCTTAGATTTCTTTCCTGGCAGTATAAGTTTGCAGATTGTCCTGAGTAGATAGTAAATTGTTACAACGATAGCCAATACAACGAGAGCAATGAAGGCAATTACATCCAATAGGAAGTATTGATACCAAGCAAGATCCATGGCAGCTGATCTCATATGGGGAGCACCCTGGTGTCGAACGACATATTCTGTCCAAAACACTGCTCGGTCCAATGAACTCTCCTGTTGGTCCTTCACAATCCTCGATATTCTTTGAGCATTTTCTCTATACCTGAAACGAGTTTCGTTACGGAACTGCATTAGAACTGGGTTCACATTAAGAGAAACTGAAGAACGAACAATTTATTTATAATACTTGTGCTTTAAATTTTGATTAAGAGAAACGGAAAAAAAATTAAAATTTTAAATAGTTCGAAATGACTCTTTTGTAGTTTTGAAAATAACTTTGGGTTTCATTTTCTGAAGTGTTTTACAATTTTCGCTTGAAAGCTGAACTTCCTTAAAGTTCTGATTTGTGATGGTAAAATGGGGGAAGCCTACATCCAGTAGTAGATTGAAAATTATCTGAATATGATGATTCGGAAAATTGGAATCCGTATGCAATTTCAACTGAAATGTGTAGATCAGTTTCAGCTAATCAAAGTTTACTCAAAGATCGGCAACTGTACATTCTATGCCGCACGGAATTTTTGTTTAGTTTTAGTTTATAGATTAGATAACTAACATGTTTGATGTTGAATTTTTTGTGACAGCCAGTGTGCGAATTAGCGAGTTATGCCTGGGATTCTTCCTCCGCCCCTGGCAAATAAGTTTCCCACCATGACAAATTTATTTTTCGTCCCTTCCAGGGAAAAAAAAAAAATTCCTAGAAGATGTTTCGATCAAGGTTACATAGAAAATCAGAACATTTTTATCTGCCAGAAGTTGGAACTATTTTCATGGAAGTGACAAAGAGTTTATGAACATTTGCTAGCAGCTAAGAAGCCAATTTGGAAGGCATATCTTCTATGATGTTTATGAAGTAGCTTTGAATGATTTATTTAGTATGATTGGATTGATTTAGTAACCGCTATTGGAAAATGGAACAGCATGTCTTCCCTCCTTTGGTTAAAAAGTTTAATTCACACTCTGGTCACAGCATTAGAACTTCGTGTCTGTGTGTGTATGCGCAATTTTTTCTTGCTTAAGTGCCGTTGATGAGTTGTTCTGACCAAGGTCAGATCCCGCAATAGTCAGACTCCAAAGAGATATCAGCTGATGCTCGCGTGATCAGCTCTAGCAAACGTTTTAATAAACAGAATATGGATGTTCTAAATCAACCTCTCGGAATTTCGTGCAATAATGGTGACAAGTGAAATGTCATCCTTAAGAGTCTCTTGGGTGGTTGTTGTGGTAATTTGTGCACGTTGTGTAAGTTGTTGGAGAGTTCCACAATCTACGAGTATTATGTAATGGTGATTGTTGTCACAATAGGCATCTACGTCTTAACTTACAACCACTGTGTGGGTAACCAAAAGATTGAACAACGAAAGAATTGCAAACTGATCGAATTGGCGTAACTTCACAAGACATTCTTAATGGAAAAATTCTTTTAACATCTAATGCTTACCAACTAATGCTAAGTAACATCTAATGCTTTAAAATCTTTTAGCAACTTCACTTCTAGTTAGCTCGACTAGAACATGAGGCGATTAGCACTCTTTCTGTGTTCACACTTTTTCTTTTATTTCTGCAACGGATTTTTGTTTTCATTTTCAGATGTCCTGAAGTTATTTTCCCATCCATGTTCTACATTTTTTACCATTTTGAGTTGGTTATTTTCCTGAGTCGAATTTGTAGAAAATCTCAGTTTAATCCTTGCTTTTTCTTAAAAATTCTGAAATTTCATCGTTTTTTTTTTCCTGTTAACGTAGAGGAGAAGGTCCAAATATAGGCTACCACTTTAATTTTTCGAATATCTCCAAAATGTTCCAAGGACTGTACTGCTGGACAACAACTGCAATTATGTGTGAGATATGTTAAATAATGTAGTTGCAAATTTGGATTAGAAACCCATGTCATATTTTACAGAGATGTCATAATCTTGACCTTTGAAACACTGGTCTAAATATGGGCTACTCTTTAAAGTTACCTTAAATAATTAAGAAGAAATTTTAACAGTTCAAAATAATGTTTGAGAGTGATATATTGATGATATATGTATAAAAGTCAGAGATAGTTCTCCTTTTCTCCAGCAGCGCATTCTTTATTGTGCTTACCTCGAACACATGACACATATAACGCATAGGTCTCCCTGTGTCTTCATAGAATATCATGTCGCAGAATATACAAGTCGTATCTTCATCGTCTGGCTTTTCTTGTGCAGCTGGCGTATCGTCATCATCACAAGGATCTAGATCAGAAAACATCATCCTGGATTCTTCTGAATCTGATTCTTGTCTTGTGGATTCTAAAGTTCCTTATTTTCTTTTCCGTTCAGGTGTATTCATTTCTTTATTGTTCAACTCTTTGCTCAACTTAACTAAAAGATAATGTCTTCTTGCATTTACTAGATTCCTGTTTTTTCCAGGGAAGCCATAATTGTTTCTTACCATGGGTTATCCGTCAAAGCAGTAGCACTTCCTCATTTTCTAAGTCGATTGTTGACATTTTTTTTTTCTATATGACAGGAATTGCTGATATATGAAAAGGACTTACTAGGTTTGAAATTGCAAGTACTGTGTTCTAAGAGAAGAAAATTCTTAAGATGAAGATGTAGGCAGGCAAGGTAGACCATTCATAGGGGTTGCTTCGTGACGCAACATAAGCCAATACGCAATTTGATTTATTCTTTATTTTATATTGAGTACGAGTGCTGTCTCTGAGGAATACAACTTACCTTATAAAACATTTCATACTTGCTTTCATTGTGTTTAAAAAACTGAAAAAGAAATGCCCAATAAAACGTTCCCACTGCTGAAAGCAGAAACAACATACAAATAAATGAACCACATCCAACTCGTTGTTGCTAACAAAATTCCACCACCACTTTCGTCCTTGGGAACTGTTTCACACTTTTGTCACCAGTCAGCAGTACTACGCAAGCATATAGAAGTCTAAAACATGTACTAGCCCGTATTTGAACCATAGTCCATATTTGGACCTTCTCCTCTATTATGAGGGGCACTGAAATAAAAACGAGACACTTTTTGGCATCTGACCACTTTTCATTTCGCTGCTCCTCATACTTTATAATGGGCATCTGAGTGTTGATGTTGAATTCGCACTGAAACTGATACCAAGGTTTCTGTATACCTTCGTTGTCCCTAAAGTAAAACAAAGCTTTGGTCTAGGTATGGCCAAATAGATCCATAGATCGGATATTCGCATTCACGAAGATCCGAATCAGCGTTTCAGATATCCGAACCTGGACCCGGATCCGAGTTTCGAATCTAGATCCGGG
>JAGDQP010027426.1:354-25010 GCA_022664845.1 Lepisma saccharinum
GCTTTAATTAATTCGGCTGGAATATTGTCTATTCCTGGTGATTTGAAAATTTTCAATTTCTTTACCGACATTTCGATCTCGATCTCGCCAGGTTCGGGAGTCCACGGTTCTGCGGTATGGATTTCAAATTCCTCTACACAGTCCGACAATTAAGTAATGAGACTGATTTTATTCTGACGAAACAAACAAAAGTAATTGAATAATACCTGTTTATTACTCGAAGTACATCCCTCCTGCATCAATACAACGAGTGGCACGATCACACAAGGAGTGGAATGACTTCTGCAACTCAGTTTGTGGTATGGCCCGTAATGCCGCGGTCACAGCTGCTTGGATGTCTTCAACCCTGTCGAAAAGTCGTCCTTTCAATGGCAACTTCAGCTTAGGGAACAGGAAATAGTCACAGGGGGACATATCTGGTGAGTAGGGGGGATGATTCAGCACACACACTTGTTTTGTGGCCAAATATTCCGCAACAAGTACTGCTCGGTGAGCTGGACCGTTGTCATGGAGAAGGAACCAGCTACCTGGGGTTGAGTAATCAGGCCGAACACGACGTATTCTCTTCAACAAACGCTCCAAAACACCTAAATAAAACTGAGCATTAACTGTGTGACCTTCTGGTACAAATTCATGATGAATGATACCCTTACTGTCGTAGAAACAAATGAGCATTGTCTTCACTTTTGACTTTTGGAGACGAAGTTTCTTTCCTTTTGGAGAATCTGCAGACTTCCATTCGGCACTCTGACGTTTAGTAGCTGGATCATAACGAAAACACCAACATTCGTCTTCTGCAACAATGGACAGAAGGAAATTTTTCTTCCTACGGGCAGTTGCAATGATGTCCCGGGCGTAATCAACACGCGCTTGTTTCTGTTCATCAGATAATGAGTGTGGCACAAACCGCGCTGCGACCTTCTTCTTCCCTAAATCTTCCACTAAGATCTTACGAATTTTCTCCCTGTTAACACCAAAGTCACCTTCCATCATTCTCACAGTCACACAACGATCTTCTTGCACCTTTTCACGGACCTTTTTAATCAGTACCTCGTTACGAACAGAAATTGGACGACCCGGCCGAGGTTCATCGTCAATCGATTCCACACCACTTTTAAAATGTTCAGACCATCTAAATATCTGTGCACGAGACAAACAAATATCACCATACACTCTCCGCATCAACTCAACAGTTTCTGTGCCACTTTTCCCGAGTTTGAAACAGAACTTGATATTCGCCCTCTGCTCCATGACGCTGGCGTGACAAAGGCCTTTCACTTACTGCTGGTACTGACGTCATATTTCCCGTTGTGCTTCACGCGGGACCATGCGGTGTTGCCAGGTCGTAGATGAAGGATTACTCTCTCGAACTCACATATTGGTTTCTATTTTGCATTCTCTGTTTTGTCAGAATAAAATCAGTCTCATTACTTACTTGTCGGACTTTGTATTTGTTACCCGTTGTGTACATTAAGTAGTTTGTCGAAATAACTTTCGAAATAGCTTTACTCGGATCCACCTGAAGATCTTCACGTTCATTTCTAATCACTCCTAACCTCGGCTGGTAATCTTTTTCTTTTTAACGAGTTTACCCCTTTGTATAGATCTCGTATGTTATTTGTCTTCCCGTTTTCCTCTATCTCCTGAATCTTCTGCATCATATATTATCGCTTTTTGTTTCTGAATCCGCTTGTGGCGTTTCGTTTCGCATTACTGTAGTGGTTGGTATTTGCTTCGCTGTTATTATTTAGCCATCCTTGTCTTGCTTGTTTTCGTTCCTCATGGATCTTAAGGCATTGTTCTTCAAACCATGGTTTGTTTTTCTGCTGTTTCTTCTCACTTACACGTTCCTTTTCTGGGCTCCTAACGGTTTCACGAATTGCCTCTCACATCTTACATCAATTTCATTATTATCATCATTACTCGAGTCGGCTAACATTTCGAACCTATTTCAGAGTTCGAGTTTGTAATCTGCTTTTATGCTTGGATTATTTAATCGTTTCACTTCGAATTTCATTGTTCTGACACCTTGCTTTCTCTGTTAGCGATGCATAACTTTTCCCTTAGCTTTGTGATCACGAATTGATGGTGGGTGTCACCTTCCGCTTCTCTGTACGACCTAACCATTATGTTGGTGTGTCTTCGTCTGTCTACTAATACGTGATCGATCGGGTTGAGATTTTTTCCATCCCGAGATACCCATGTGTATTTGTGTATGTCTTTGTGTTCAAAGTAAGTGCTCTTTACCAGTAGGTTTTTCGAAATTGCGAAAGTTATCAGTCTTTCTCCATTGTTGTTGACCTTTTTGTGAAGGCTGTATTTGCCTATAGTAGGTCTATAGTTTTCTTCCTTCCCTACCTTTGCATTGAAATCACCCAACACAATTTTCGAATTATACTTCGGTAATCGTTCAAACAACCTTTCTAGCTCATCGTAGAATATATCTTTGTCGTTACCATTAGCCATCTCGGTGGGAGCATAGACATTTAATAAAACCGTGCTGCGAAATCGAGTACGTGTCGTAACGTACGATAGTCTTTCGTTTACGAACTCTATATTCTGAACAGCCGGAAAGATACTGTTCTTAATTAGGAATCCTGTTCCAAAATCGTGAGACTGTGTTCCCCCTTAGTAGAAAGTGTACTTGCCCTGTCGGATGCTATCTTGACCCTCCCACCGAACTCCTTGTATCGCTAATATGTCTAGCTCGTACTTCTTCGTCTCGCCTACCGCCAACTGAAGAGCATCCGTTTGGTATAATGTTCGTACTTTCCACGTTCCTATTCTAAACTCTTTCTTAATCCTGTTCTTGGAGCCCCCTGAAGCAGTTTCCGCCCGGAGATCCGAATGAGGGAGTAGTTTACATCCGGAATATTTTACCCCAGGAGAATCCATGAACCATCTGATACTATTTCTTGACATGTTTTAGTGGTGTAGAGTTGTCAGTTCTACTACCTCGCAGTAAAGGTAGACATTTAAGATGTCGTCCTTTGTCCATCTCTGAGCCTTGCCGATGTCATTCGTCTTCAGTCTCAGGGTGTAATGGTGAAGCTGCTTCTCTTCACCATGATATTTTTCTTCGGGGTTATATTCCCCTAGCCTTTGTAGATCCCTCTACTAACTGCAAGGCAGCAGAACTGGTTTTGGTCCGGCCCGGAATATTTCCGGTACCCACCATATCTGGTCGGTATTCCCTTATCCGCTACCTGGGGAGGCGCCAGGTGGAAGACCAGTAACGCCCGGGTATGGACACTAAAAGGAAGATAATTGTACGGCTAAAAGAGCACGTAAGGTACTTTGCATTTTGTTTATGGCCTTTAGGAATCTAAGGCTTAGGTTGGGATAAGGGAGGGCAAAGTCTTCGGGAAGGTCGGCCAGGGTGAAAGAAAATATTATAAATATCTTATTTTGTTCCTTTGTAAAGTTTGTCTCCGTAACATCCCATCTTTTCGCGTGATCCCCATCAATTTCCCGCATTTCCTTTTTAGAACTATCAACTAAAGGAATTTCGCTAATTTTCTTAATGTAAAGCAATTTATGTTTCTAGGAAGTAGTGGGGACAGTTTGAATTCTGTTTCTGTTCTTGATTTTTTGTGATGTGTAGCAAACTAATGAGTTAATTTAGGCTAGGAATGTAAACATTTCTGTAATTAAGTAAATAAAACGTTAACATGTATTAAAAAGTTAGAACTTCAATTCTACTAACAATCCCGAAGGCTCTGGTCGATAGCATTTTAGCCACAAAAGCATTAATTTTGTAAAATAAGTTGGCAACACTGGCAACAGCAGTGCTTAGGTAAGAGAAAACCTACAGTACTTTTCCATTGTGTCGAATAATGTTTATAGCAAGTTTGGCTCAACTAGGTCTAACTGAATGGAAGCAATTTGAACAGTGAGTTTGCAACACTAAGCTACTGCACCAGTCAAGGCTATTCCGGCGTCTCTGAGATACTCTAGACAAGCACCCCTAAAATTTCTACACACCGTATGGTTCTTGAGAAATAATTTCTGAACACGGACGGACAACATGAGCGCGATGATAAGTTTCTTCGTGCTGTAGCTTCGCAACAATGAACATAAAAAGAAAAAGAATACACCTAGAGTTCGCCAACACTGAAATTATTGTGTATTCGCTCGCTGTAAATTGTGCCCGAATTCAGTACAAAATATCTGGTAACATTATCGTAAGAAGAAATTATCGAGGAGCGAGTTGTTCTAAAAAGGTTGTCATTGTTGAAGAGGCGAATTGTTGCGATGCGAGTTGAGTTGCGTACGGATCAGTTGCCGAAAGGCGAGACGTCGTACAGTCTCCGGAGACGATGAGTTTATCGTGGAACGAATTGATCAAATCCAGTTGTCACAGGAATTTCGAATTTTATTTATCGCCTTTAGGCATCTAAGGCTCAGGGCGGGATGGGGAGGGGAAGAGATTCTGGAGGGTGTTCACCAGGACCTATGTTGAAGGTACCATCGCAGCATTTTCCTGGTGTGACTGAGGAAAAACCCTACAAAAACCTCAGTCACGATGGTCGGCCGCTGGGATCAAACCCACGAGCTCTCGAAGGCTACGCTAACGCTTTACCACTGAGCTACGACGGCTCGGTAGTTGTCATAGAAGTTTACGCTGGAAAAATTGTCCTGATTTACCAACACTGTACTGTATTTGGAACACTGGGTACATATTTGTAAATGTGATAAAGAGGTTTTCATTTAAGCACATGTAATGAGGCCATGTAATGTTTTTTTTTCGTAAAATTTGTTGTTTCAGGATTTAAGAGGCAACGCCTGTTTCTTATGCATCACATCAAACTTTGCTGAATGGAGAGTTGCATACAGCAAAGGGCTCCGAAACGGAATAATTTGAGTACATGGGCAATGGCTTGAAACTTCGAGCCAGTCCCAATAGTTACAACAAGTTCATGCAAGGAGCCCACTCACGCTTACGTCCTGATTCTCAGGAGATCGCGACATGATATGTAGAATACATGCTTTGCTATCTTTTCCATTCCTTCGATGACAATGGCAGAAATTAGATGTAATGGCCTCTCCTGAGGAGTTGTAATGACCAGAAATTTAAAGTTTCAAAAGCTTCCTTGGAACTCCGGTGCAATCAATAATCCTAGCTCAGGTTTCGAAAGATCAACAATTCTTATGATTTCGGATAGTCCTTTAACTCCTATAGAGGGAGTATCTGTTCGTAAATTTGATTGACGAAATCGGTGAGCTTATTTTGGAGACGTAACTCTTGCTTAGAAATGTCATTAAACAGGAAATCCGCAATCAATTTTCAATGTAATCTTGAGTTTCTAGACATGGAGATGTCAGCGTGAGTGGCTGTACATCAGTTTAAAATCTATGTTTAAGTTTGTATACGACTCAAGTAATTGACCAAACACATAAGGAGTAATACAACCGACACTGTGCCCATAGTGTAGTGGATATAGCGAGGAAGATTCTAGGTTCGAATCTGTCCGCAGAGAAGTGCAAACTCTACCGAACGGTGACCTTTAGTGGGACTTTGCTCGTGACGCACTGTTGCAAACTGTGAATATTATATGACGATCTAAAATCTTTTAAACATAACATCGTATATTAGTAAAAATTTGCAACCCTGTATATATGTGACTCACGTGTAGAATCCGGAAGAGAGATTGAATGTATATAATAAACCGAGGTAGTGTCGTTTTGAACAAATAATACTTCATGTTGAGTTGGAAACACTACATACAAAATGACATTACAGTTTATCGTTTAACTAACTGATTTACCCGCCCGTTGGTGTGGAGTAAATAACATATATTGGCAACACTAACGGATGTACTATTGTTATTACAACAACCCTAACAAGAACAACACCAACTACTACTACTACTGTAACTACTAAAATACTACTATTAGTAGTAGTCGCAAAAGTTACCCATACATAAAAGTTCTTCAAACCTTAATTAAGTGTCAAGAATCAACGTTTGAATAAAAATATTTAATTAATGCCGTTATCACAACAATTACATTTCAAATATTTGAATGTGTAAAGGGTTTTTCTTCGCTTATATGGTTCTTTGTTTCCTTGAACGATGTCTGCTGCTTCATCGAAATTTCTTAATATTCTCCCACATGATTCATCCTTTAATTCTGATGTGAATGAGGACACGAGTGTTTATTCTGCAGCATCTTCGGGAACCACAACGGTGGCTTCATCGGATAATGTATTGTCCTCTAGTGTTTATGCCTTGTTGCCGAGGAGTTCAAATGAGGCTTCTTGCCCTCATTGCGGCAAATGTTTTGCAAGTTCAAGAGGACTCTCTATTCATGTTGGCAAAACTCATCAGGATTCTAGTAGAACGAGTGTCTCATTCTCTACTGCTCCTGTTCTCCTTCCGGCATCGTCTTCCAGTCTCGTCCACAGCAATTCCAATGCCCTCAAGTCCTCGCTATCTGAAACTAAGAAGTTGCTTAGTAGATTAAAGTCTTATATTCCTCCTCTTCGTCGAGTTCCCAGAGGTGCACGTTCTGCAGTAGCGGATGGTCTCCATGCAGTGATTAGTCAAGCGGTCAGAACAAACGATGTAGATACCTGGATGGACATTTTCTTCTTTCCTTATGCTGTCCTGCGCGTACCGCAACAGTCTGATCATGTGACTAATCTCACTACTTGGGTTAAGCGAGGAGTTCGTTGTTGACTCGACAATCATCGTGATGCCATTCCTTGCCCTTCAACAAAACGACGGAAAACGAGCTCATCTACTGATTCTTTCAACATCAAGATGGTTGAAAACAAGATTGTTGATGGAGATATTCGTGGTGCGGTTCGCTTACTTACCTCCGACGACATAGTAGTTGCACCACACGCCAATATCTTGAAAGATTTAAAGAAAAAACATCCACCTCCATCTAATTCTTTCATTTTGCCGGATCCTCCTCCTTCTGCTTCCATAATGTCTCGAGTGTCTGCCTCCGAACTCTTAAAAGCTATCAACTCTTTCCTTTCTGGATCCGCAGGTGGATTGGATGGTTTTCGTCCTTTGATTGTTAAAGATCTTTTGATGTGTAATGATGTTGGCTTAAAAGATCAATTCATTACTTCTTTATGTGATTTTATTTCTATTATCTCTTCTGGAGAAGTACCTATGGATGTTCGTCCAATTTTCTTTGGCGCCACCTTGATCGCCTTAAGAAAGAAGTGTGGAGGAATTTGTCCCATTGCGATCGGTAATGTGTGGCGTCGTCTGACAGCAAAAATTATATGTTTTCGAATTCGTGATTCCGTTAATACTTTTTTATTCCCTCACCAATTAGAAGTATGTGTTCCTTACGGTGCCGATGCTGCTGTCCATGCCGCTCGTATTTACTTTTCATCGCATGATCCTCGTCCAAAAGCCGTCGTAAAGCTTGATTTTCGCAATGCCTTCAACGAATTAAATCGCGATGCCATGTTAAAGATGATTCAAAAATATTTCCCGTTGATTTATCATTATGTTTTTCAGTGTTATTCTCAACCTACTGATCTCTTTCTGGGTGATAACATCATTTTATCTGAACGTGGAGTCCAACAGGGTGATCCCCTCGGTCCTGCTGTTTTTTCAATTACACTACAATCTATTGTCAATTCTATAACAACCGAATTGAACTTATGGTATTTAGATGATGGCACTATCGCGGACGATCAAGATCTAGTTCTTTCTACCTTATTTAATATTCGGGATGCATCTTCAGAAATTGGCTTACATCTGAATTTTTCGAAGTGTGAAGTTAGTTTTCTAAATGTTCCGCAAGACTAGAACGATGCTCTTTATTCAAGATTCATGGACTTGGCTCCTGGAATACGATTTATGACTTCTGCTTCAGCATATCTACTTGGCTCCGCCATCTCTACCGAGGCCCTACGTAGTCTACTGATATAGAAGATTTCTAAGCTTGAATTTTTCTTTTCCCGCTTATCTTCGATTTCAGCACATTCAGCATTCTATCTACTTCGTGCTTCCTTTTCCATCCCCCGATTAATGTACTTTTTACGTTGTTCTCCTTCTTGGCGGGAAGAGTCCTTGTTACAGAGTTACGATTGTGTTTTACAGGCAGGCCTCGAATCGATCCTTAATTGTTCTTTGAGTGGCAAGGCTTGGTTACAGGCTACCCTGCCCGTTCGGTCAGGTGGACTTGGCATTAGTCGGGCCATGGATTTGGCGATTCCGTCCTTTTTAGAGTCTTTCCATGGCTCTCGTCGTCTCGTTGAGTCTATCCTTCCACTGGGCCTCTACCTCGGCCCGGACGCCTCTATTCAAGATTTTTCAGCAAAATGGTCTACGTTAAGTGGATTAAATTATCCTCTTTAGGATGTCAATAGCTCTCAGTCTTCTTGGGACGATCCTATCATCAAACGTACACAATCGCAGTTACTACAATCCACTACTTGTCTTGAAGATAAAGCCAGGCTACTAGCAGCATATTCACCTGAGTCCGGTGCTTGGCTCCAAGCTTTGCCTTCTCCTCCTCTTGGCCTACATCTTTCGAATGAAAGCTTCCGGGTTGCTGTTGCCTTACGTTTAGGAGCAGACGTCTGTGTACCTCATCGTTGTCCAGCCTGTGGAGCATTCGTGGATCAATGGGACCTTCACGGTCTCTCCTGTATTAGGAGTGCTGGTAGACACATGCGTCATTCTAGTGTCAATGATGTCATCCTCAGAGCTCTAGTTTCTGCTAATGTACCATCGGTACGAGAACCATCTGGCTGTAGCCGCTCCGACGGCAAGAGACCTGATGGAATGACACTAGTTCCATGGAAAAGAGGAACACCTCTATTATGGGATTTCATCCGCGCTGATACTTTCGCCATTTCAAATGTTACTCATTCTTCTTTGAAAGCGGGTGGTGCTGCTACTCGTAGAGAGGCCGATAAAAATCGAAAATACTGTAATCTACTTGCACAGTATATTTTTGTTGCAATCGCAATTGAGTCAAGTGGTACTTGGGGCATGGCAGGCCTTAATTTTATTAAAGAGGTTGGTGGGCGAATACAGATCGTTTCGGGTGATGCCCGCGCGACCACCTTCCTAATCCAGCGCCTCAGTATCGCAATTCAGCGAGGGAATGTATCTTCTATTCTTGGTACGTTGCCTCCTGGGAGGGCATTAGATGAGATTTTCCTCCTTTAAAGATTTTTTTTTTAAAGATTTTATTCAAATGTTGTTTAAATTCAATTGTTATTTACGACTTGAATTCATGTATCATTAATAATTATGTGGTTTTGTTTATTTAAATTCATAATAACATAATTTAATTAATTCATTTCATTGTTATAAATAATGAATTGACTGTTTCTTGATGGTACATTATCTCTACTCGCGCTAACTGCATCATCAAATTGATGTCCCTAAAACCTTGAGGTGACCAAGAAGTATCTTCATACCAAAAAATATGAAAATCAGTTCAGTGGTTTCTGAGTCTATTAATGAAAAAAAATCACTTTCTATTACATTATACTGAAATAATTGTGTAAATTTTTGGGAGGGGATTATTTACATGAAACCAAGAAAAACAGTTCCTTTGAAGAGGTTATGAAATCTGCTTAGTTTCTAAGCCACATGGATTCAAAATTAAGTTGGTGTCGTAACAAATGACGCAATATCTCGATAAGTAACGTCGTAAACGGTATCGGCGCAGGGGATTTCTATGTTATATCTATTAAAGCACTTAATTCCTAGACATTGAAATTCTTTGATTGTAAAGCCTACGTGGCACTCCCTCAATCGAAAACAGTGCTTAAGTAGATGCATTGGCTACTACTTTGAATGTGATTTGCTAAGCTGTCCCCGCTTACTTCATTATGTGTTGATGACGCCGTGACTTTGAGGGCCTGTATCTCCAGAACTATGCATGGCTTTGAATTTCTTCAAGGAAACTTGTTTTTACGTAAATAATCATTTCTCGAAGTTTGTACTATTATTTCCGGGACACACTGTATTGTTAGAAAAAGCCTATTGATAGACATCAACTTGTAGCAACATTTTTCTGCTTTCGTGAATAGTTTACAATACATATCGAATAATTTGGTTCGCAGAAACTCAGTGATCCGCGGACTCAAATATATCCTCTGCAGTAATAACTTATGTGTATTTTCTTCATCAAGTTTCAAATGTCTCAAATAATAATTTGTAGATTTATTTTGACAAAGTACAATTTCCTCCCTTCTCTTGTAATAAACAACTGAAGAAAATAGTATAGAAGAGACAGAAAGAGAGAAGAAAACGATAAACAGACATAGAGAAAAGGACAAAACAATGAAAAGTGAAATAGGACAACACTTACCCACAAGATCATGGTTATGAAAGTCTCTGGGATCTCGACAGATGGCGTTGAGAGCTAGCGTGTACTGTGCCAATCTGCCGGGAGTTATTGGGGTTTCGTGATGCCTGAAATAACAAAATAAAACAGCTCATGAAAGAAAACAAGAAAGCAGCGAAACTCTTTTAGGCTTTCAAATGTGCAACATGTATCAGTTCGTACAATTATTTGAGAAAATATTATTAAAATTCAATCTGCTGCAGACGTTCAGTGCCGGTATTAGATTCAACATAGTCATATAAAGGTTTTAGGAAACCAGCAGATATTGAAAAAGAAAGAAGTTCGAATTCATTTTATATGTGACACAAAATATTAATATGTTGTGTCACATATATTTAGTGTTATACAGGGTGGTCAAAGAAACTAGGAGCAAAAACTGTTCATCAAATCATGAATGAACGATTTTTTTAAAAAATGAAAAAAATAATGCGTAGCTTGGTTTTCCCTTTCTGTCCTTCTGCAGTCATTCTTTCCTGCTTGTTAAATGGTTTACAGCGACAATGCATGGAGCATAGCGGCAGTTATTAACAGTGAGTGCCATTTTAGAAAATATTCTGTAGATCTGGTACAGATAGATATTGCAACACTCTCATATTGTGCAAGCTTTGTTACATACAATGAGTTTTGACAGGGTCAAACGTGATAATTCCTTCTGCCACTCTGTGACATGTACGAGCTATTTCCTTCTAATTCTACACAACTCAATTAGTCGTTATTCTGTGAACCTCCAAACACGTGACACAGTTATTCGCCAGCCTGCTCTTCAATTGAAAACTAGCTATATTTTTGTTTCACTTTTAGCTGTTCTCTCTTTCCCTTCAACAAAGTTGATCGTTTTCGTCAAACCACCCTCACAGTCACATTTTCGATCCTCCAACAAAGTTGTTCATTTCCGTCAAACCACTCTCAACCTCACATTTTCGATCAGTCCTTACCCTCACACCCTCACGTTGCAACTTATTCCTGACTCACACTCAAGTGTTCTCTCAGCCCTTGTGCATAGTCCACCGACTATGTTCCACCTAACTTGTCTCTGATTTTCTATTGAATCAAAATGAAATATTTTCGAGCACTTGAAGCGGTTCTATTTTGCCTCTTTCATTTTTAATGTTGCCTGTAATTTTGTTTGCTTGTTTTACGCAATAATTGTTTCAATTTTATATAATTTAATTCTCGTTTTTTTTTCAAACGTCTAATTGGAACATATTCCTGGAGTGAAATGAGGTTTCTCCCACCTATTTCTATCAAAACACGTAATTACAGTTTAATGTGTACAAATTAGATAAACGTAATTTGTTTATAAATGTCATAGTTTAATAACTAATGAAGTTTTGTGAACTGTAATTAAAATTATTACATATGTCATTGCTATGATTACATTTCTAATATGTAAATGCATTTTCATTTGTAACAGAGAAAAACACCACCGTTTAAAAGCCTCCCTTTTATAAAATTATAAAGTGCTGCTCAAAATAATTGAAGGTTTTTATTTTACAAAAACAACAGTTGTCATTTTAACCTTTTTTTTAAAAAAATAGAAGAAAATAAACTTCCAAATTTCATGTTTTGCTGAATTTGGAAGGATTTCTTCTTGCTAAATTTAAAAGAAAGTAAAATTGAGTACTGTTGTCTATAATGAGTAGTTTTATGCAGCACATTTTTTGTATTACAGAATACGGTTGGAGTATTAGCAAATTATTTATTTATTTGTCAAAAAAATATGGTATATTCTAAACAGAGCTGAAATGGGTCATTCGGGTGAAGTTTTGGACCGGGTCTCCAGATCACAGGGTCCAGACTTCAGACCCGGTTTGACCCGAAGAAGAAAACATAATTTTTAATTATTTCCCTGCGTTTGAACAGTGTTTCTGTCAGGGTTGACTAGGACCGTAGACGTAATGCCCGAAAGACGAAAAATACGAGGCCAAAATTAGAAGTTAATTATGTTTCCCAGACAGGGTTAACCGGGTCATTGAGATCGAATTTCGGACCAGGTCACCTATGTTCGGGTCAGGTAGGGTGACCAAAAGGATTCAGGCCTGATACCAAACTCTATATTATCACGTCTCATTGATAGGTTTTTATTATTATCTTACAACAATCTTGAAATCGAAGCATACACTGTTAAAAGTTTTGTAAACATTGCTAGGAATTCTCAGTAAAGTTTTGCCGTGTGTTTAATATTTCCTGTTGTTTTATTGAAATTAAGGAAAACTCACACATTTTCTTATGCCTAGGTGGATGTTTTCCGTTTTCAGTTCTGCACATGCGTAGAATGAGAAAATTGCTCCTTATCGTAGGTGTGCATGCAATTTTGATCACGAGTTTGCTGCTGCCATTTTCATCAGTTCTTAGTTTGGTAGAAAAGGAAAAAAAGAATAGTGAATGACAGTTCCGAACCCTAAACTGAGAGTTACAAAAAACAATTAAATGTTGCGTAAGTAATGGGATCATAGTGCATGTCTTTGGGATTCAGGCAACTCACTTTAGCACTCTAAAACTGTTTTCTTTTAACTGGAAATTAAGAGCAGTCAGTTTGACCCTGGACTTTTAACTAAACAACTCGTGTTCAAATCTCCTTCAGGCTTCTCTTTATTGTCTTTGGCTCCCAATATTCCTGAGAACTGTACAACGACTGGTTTTTATTGGTTAAGTTACTGAACAATTACCAGGTTGCCCAGCTTTGAAAATGTTTTTAAAAAGAAATAACTGTGTACGATTAAGTGGAATGTAGGTTTAGATCAAGAATTAACGATTTTGTTTCTGATATGGTATTACACTTTTCTAGAGTCACAGTTATTCAACTGAGAATAATGAAAGTAAGCCCAAAACAATCCCCCAATCATTGCTTCAGTGTGAACAGACTACCAAATAATAATAATAATAATAAAAAGAACCTGAAGGTAAATTCATATTGATTTTAAATTTTGAATTCAAGTTCTTTGAATGAACTTTCTTTATCGCATTTCAGGAAAATGTTTGAATTACAAAAAGTATGATAAAAACATGTTCTAACGCCCCCGCACTGATTGCAATTTTTCCTTCCTACCCAATTTCATTTAAACGTTGGACAATGGACATTCCGTTGGAGGTAGACATTGGACAATGCCAGTGAAAGGTCCCAGGAAAGTTTTGTGGCCGTCAAAAATTGATGTCGTTTCTTGCTCCGACAAAGTTCAGATTTGAGGTTTAAAACAACTATATTTAAAGAAGAAAATGAGTTTCCGCTTAGCAATCGGAAGTTCCAAGGGACGATGCCAGCGACTTCTCATTTTGAGTGAGGTTTTTCTAGGAGCTTTCCTCAGCTTCACCAGGCAAATGCTGGGATGGTACCTACAAAACTAGGCCCTGGATGACTACATTCCAACATTTGCTCCCCTACGTTATCCCAGCGCTAGTCTCAGATACTGAAAGAACATAAATAAATTAATTTCAATTTAAAATTCCAAAACGTTGTTACTACAATGTGCTCGCCATAAAGTTCATATGTAAAGTAAGATAAATTGCTAAATTTAATTTAAGTCTCACAGAATTACTAAATTTGCCAAGATTCCTTTAGAAATAAACATCAGAAATAAGGCCAGACACACTTTAAAACATTTTGTAAACATTACTAGCAATTCCCAGTAAAGTTCAACAGAATTTTCAATATTTCATGTTGTTTCTCGGATACCTAAGAAAACCCAGAGACCTTTCGTCTGCTGCGGTGGATGTTCTCAAGTTTTGATTCCTTGTGCACATGCACAGAAAGAAGAAAACACGTTTCTTTTATCGTAAATATTACTACAATTCTGATCAAGTGTTTGCAGTCGCCATTTTGATAACTTATTTTAGCAGAAATGTGAAACATTCTCAGTGAAATGGATATTCCGATCCCTAAAGGACAAATAAAAATACGATTAAAATGTGGCGTTAAGCCTTGAGAGTAACTCAATTTATACCTTCGGAGTTCAGACAACGAACTTCATAGAAATTCTATGCTGGTTGCTGAATGGTAGTTTAGTTCAGTCAGTAAGACGCAGGATGTTTAACTGAACAACCTGCGTTCAAATCTCGCTTCAGGCCTATCTTTTCTTTTATCGCTTTCAGTATTTCTGAAAATTGATTGATATCTGGATTTTATTAGTTAAGTTACTATAAAATTGCAGCCATTTAATTTTTATGCCTAGCTTCTTCCAGGAATTTATCCAAAAATATTTCAGAATGCGGCAATTGTTGAAAGTACAATACATCTGTATTTGGTTACATTTTGATATGTTGAGAAATTTATTAGCAACAGTCTTTATTTACAGAGCCAAACCAAAATACTTTTAAAGGTGTCTTTGACAGAACATGGATTATGTTGTTGATCTGTCGAAAGACAAATTAATTAAGTCTAGAATAGATATCCTTGTACAATGATATTCTGTCTTACTGCTATCAAGTATGAAGATCATTTGATAAATAGCACATGTGGTAAATATATCATTTGGTAAATACCCTGAGAGCGAGAGAGTTAAAAGAGAGAAAAAAGAGAAAGAAAGATTGAGAGAAATTAAGAGAGAGTGAAAAGAGAGAAAAGGAATATTGAGAGAAAGAGAGAGATAAAAAAGAGAAAGAGAGACAGAGATAGAAAGAGAGGGATTTAGGAAAAAAGAGAACGAGACAGAAAAGAACAGAGAGAATAAAGAATAAGAGAAAGAGAGAGAAAAACAGTGAAAGAGAGATAGAAACAAAGAAATAAATAAAGAAAGATTGAGAGAAAGAGAGAGATTGAGAGAAAGAGAGGAACAAAGAGAACGAGAGAGAAGAGAGACAGAAAAAAGAGAAAGAGAGAGAAGGAGAACAAGAGATAGAAACGAAGGGAGAAATAGTGAAAGATTGAGGAAATGAGAGAGGAAAAAAGAGAACAAGAGAGAATGAGAGAGAGAAGAGAGACAGAAAGAACAGAAGAGAGAGGAAAACAGTGAAAGAGGAAGGAGAAAAAGAGATAGAAACCAAGAGAGAAATAGAGAAAGATTGAGAGAAAGAGAGGGATTGAGATAAAGAGAGAGCAACAAAGAGAACGAGAAAGAAAGAGAGAGAGAGAAGAGATACAGAAAAATAGAAAGAGAGAAAAAACAGCGAAAGAGACAAGGAGGAAAAGAGATGCAAACAAAGAGAGAAATAGAGAAAGATTGAGAGAAAGAGAAAGATTGAGATAAAGAGAGAGCAACAAAGAGAACGAGAGAGAAGAGAGACAGAAAAAAGAGAAAGAGAGAAAAACCAAGAAAGGGAGAAGGAGAAAAAAGATAGAAACAAAGAGATAAATAGTGAAAGATTGAGAGAAAGAGAGAGGAGAAAGAGAACGAGAGAATGAGAGAGAGAAAAGAAGATCAGACAGAAAAGAAAAAGAGAAAACCAGTGAAAGAAAGAAGGAGAAAGAGAGATAGAAACAGAGAGAAAGATAGGAAAAGAAAGGGAGAAAAAGAGAGACAGACTGAAAGACAGAAATTTGAACAGAGAGAAATTTGAACAGGTCAGGCAAGCGTATTACGTTCAAACATGCAAGTACGCTGAAGTGAGAGGCATACAAGCTTTGACAGACAGACAGGAGAAGATTTAAAGCCATGTTTGCTTGTCATTGAGTTTGCTAGTCACTGTAAATGTGAACTTCCACATATGTCAATTTATGCGTGGGTGTGTGTTTATGACAAACAAAATGAGGGTAACGGGTTTCACTACATACATACGCATTTGTCCCTGTCTCTTTCTACCTCACGCATTTCCGCACACACACACACATAAACAAAGTTAACAAAAGAGAAACGAAAAAGAAACGTGAGTTTGAAATTTAGTCATTATAATACCAGCATATTGGAAAAAACGACAGATGTCACTAGGTTCGTCATTTTCTACAAAATTATGAAAAAGGATATTGACTGACATTCGTATTTGCTGCTACTGCTGTCTTTACTAGCATTGCTTTGCACTCTAATTTATTTCAGTAGCTCAATTCTGCTTGTCTCTACAGACAGTACAGAGCCGTAACAAACACACACACACACCTGTCGCCGTGGCTCAGGCAGTAGTGCGTCTGACTACAAATGAGGCGTTTCGGGTTCAATTCAGAACACTGGAGACTTTTCTCACAGTTTTTCCATACCTGACGCTCTGAAGTGTACTCAGCCTCCTATCAAACTGAGTGCTATAATATTCTTCGTATTCCTGGGCACCTTGGGAGGCAAAGGCGGTCGAGTGCGAGACTGACCACCCCACCTCAGTTCGTGCGGTAGGCCGAAAATATGTGGAGCGCTGCCTGCATATCCCTCATGCACCCTACACTGCGCGTGCGCTTTGCACAGGGAATAGCTTTTACTGAGGACTGTAGTTGGAAAGGAGAGGCCCAAAGTCATTTGACATACGATAGAACCAGGAAAGTACTTCAGAACACAATTTCGCTTTTTTTCAATCTCGTATTTTTAGAAGAGAATGAATATTCAGATCATCTTTTAATTCAGGTTCAATTTGATTACTTTTAGACTTCAGTCTTAAAAGCTGGGAAGACATGTAAGCACCGCCATGTCTGTCTGTCGACAACTTTCAACTTACAAAGGCAAAGAAGGTGTATTTTGAAAAGTTTCGTTGAGACAAGTTCAACACTACATAGATAATATGTGTCCGTCCGTTCGTAGGTCGGCAACTTTCAACTCGGGATATACTAGGTCAAAGAACTCGGCGAGACGAAGTCACGCTGCATAGATCATCTCTGTCCATCCGTCGACAATTTGCAACTTACGAGCTAATAAGGCTACGAGCGTGGTTGAGATGTTGTTCAAAGGGTCCCTAAGAAACGTTTCTTACTGATGATTTCATCAGACACTCGCTTGCGGAAGCCCTGCGGTAGTACCCATGCACAGTCTCCAGCCTAACTTATTTATCTAACATTACAGGTGAGAAAATTTACAAGTAATCGACGTAAATAGATGATAGGAATGACTAAAAGATGCATACAATTCGTACCTGAAACAAAATATTTAGGTGAAGTTTAATTATTTATTTGATAGACTGACAAATCTATTTACATTTCCAAGAATAGGGCGGCCCGGGTTTGAAGCCAAGTCCCAACACTGGAGACTTTTCTCGCAATGTTTCTATGTCTGGCGCTCTGAGGTCAGCCTCCTATCAAATTGGGTAGTCCTATGTACTCCTGGGCACCTTGAGAAGTAAAGACAATCGACTGACCACTCCACCTCACTTCGCTACCTCCACATCCCCCGTACGACGTTCACAATGCGTGCGTATCGCACAGTGGATAGATTTACCTTTTTATGCACTATGTGGGACACTGGTAAAACATTCGTAAACTTGGGATTTTTGAGGTCATTTTAGTAAACTAATGACTTTGACCTTTCTAGATTCTATTCGATGTTAAGTTACTAAAATCAACAAAGGTCCATTTTCCAGCCTGGATTTAAACCCAGAACCTTGGATACGCTGGCTCTTTTACACTTTATTACTTTCCGACCTTAATTTTACTCTAAAGAAGCTGTCCATATCGAAAAAATACCGATGAGGTAAAGACAGTAATACGAATCTAACAAAAAAAAATCAGACACGAAAATTTTACTTGAAATTGTTAAGAAAAGATAAATAAATAAAAGTTTACATTCCCACCTGTTAATTTCTTTTAAAGATTTTGGAAAAATTGATTTTGTATTTTTGAAACCAAGAATAAATTGATAACGTACTTATTTCATTACAAAAAGGGGATAGTTTTGTTTCATAAATACTGAAGGAAACTAACTTGATTCCTGTCTCCAAATAAACCTCAACACCGATCACGCTGTCGTGACCAAAACTAATTATTTCAGTGTCGCGTCCGAGATCTAAACTCAATTACTCGATTCATCTGCTTGCAGCCTCAATTTCAGCAACCAATTACGGAAAATATTTCTATGGCAACAGCGGTGAGGAGCACATAACTGAGGAGAAGTAATGTATGTAGTGTTCTTCCTATCTTCATGCGTATATTCACAATTAGAACGAAATTATCTATTTATTTCGTAAGAATTCGTTTTAATTCTCTTTCCGGACATTCTTTTATATCTTTAAGTTGACTTAAAATTTTAATGCAGACGAAGAAGAAAGTGACTTCAACGGATTAAAATCTGTTTAAAACTTCAATAACGATTAACCAAACCGAAAAGTTCCAGGTAAGGAGTGCACTTCTGTTACATTATACAGGGTGATACAGGTCAGTGTACTTATTATTGATGTCACTTTACTCGTGAAGAGAGTGACGTGGACGGACCGGGGGATAAGCATTCCCTTCTGTCGGGTTTGCCATTTCAATTGTCATGGAGCCGTAGGTGGCGTGTTCACGTACGATGCTTGTGTTATTAATGGCGATTCAGTGGTCATTCGATTTTCTGGTGCCCTGGATATGTGCCTTGGCCTCCTCGATCTCCTGACCTAAGTATGTGCGATTTCTTTCTGTGAGGGTATTTAAAGGAGCGAGTTTACGTCGAGAAACCTCGTTCATTAGACGAACTGAAGACAATGTTTTGAACAGAGGTGCTGCAGATCCATCGGGAGACATTGGAACGCGTGTGGGGGAAGCTTCACCTCTCGACTTGAAAACTGTATCCGGGAAGATGGATATCACCTTCAAATGTGATTTTTTTTTCTGTCAAATAAATGTCACAATTTCACACACATTTAAAACCAAAATATTAAAGTTTGATGAAAATTAACTGTGTACTGTTCATTCAAAAATGAGTACACACTCCTGTGTCACCCTGTATGTGCAAGGATGGTACCCTAAATTAATCATAACATAAAATTGAAAACAGTTTATCTTTTGATGACTTCTTTGGCACTCTTTTCGAAAAACTTTATTTTTATATGGGCCAGTTTAGTAGCTTTCGACTTCGGCCCGTCACAATTTGCCTTTAGCTGTTAAAAATCCACACCCATGCCCCTGCCGGGACTCGAACCCGGGACCGTTGAATCGATAGCCTACCGCCGCAGACCGCTCGACCACCCGGCCGGCGGCACTCTGCACACTTTCATTAAACATTTTTTTCCGGATTATTCACAAACTAGCAAAGAGCACTTCCTACCATCACTTTTAGACAAAGTTTGAAACGTTAGAATGTATGTTCTTTTTCACTGTCCAGGAAAGATTTAAAATAACAGTCAGAAGGAGACTGACGTCGGGGTGGTCGAGAGGTTAGCGCGATCGCTTTCTGTACGCGCGGCCACAGGTTCAAATTCCACCAGGGGTCTATCCAACGAAGTGGTTCGGAGTCCACTTTATAAAAAAATTGTAGGTCCCGCACCTAGAAGCACACCAGAAGGTATAGCATGTTAATGGCAATGCATTTAATAAATCACAAGGAGGACTGGTATCTGGGTTTCCTTGGCGATTGTCAACTGCTTTGACTAAGATACGAAAATACTGTTTCATTTCTGAAGTAGAGTCCCGTACTCAGCTAGACTTACATCAAAAGTCATGGTAACGGTGGGGATGTAATGCAAAAGGCGAGAAGAACTTTGAGAGCAATGAATGTATTAACAAGAAGTTCTAATTTATCTTTCATTCGCCAGGCCCTGGAATTTTGACTGGAAGACATGGAATCTCGTCGGAGCTGTTTGTAGAGATAGAACTTTGAACCAAAATGAAATGAAAGAGACAATGATCGTATATGTTCGTATTTATTATTATATTTTCAAGTGCATTTGATGGCATTACACGGGAAGCATAATACAATGTGACTGACCAATATGACTGCGTCTGGTGGAAGGAAGACGACGCACCGAATTTTCCATGACACGGGAATAGAAATCAGCAAGAACAGTAACAACACATTCGATGGTCAGTTGTCTTCAATTTATGAATTGAATTGAATTTTGTTTATGGCCTTTATGCATCTAAGGCTCAGGCCAGGATAGGGGAGAAGGAATCGGGAGCGTGTCGCCCAGGCCTATGTTGAAGGTGCCATCCCGGCATTTGCCTGGCGTGACTGAGAAAATACCCTAAAAAAACCGTCAGGATAGTCGACCGCTGGAATCGAACCCACGACCTCCTGAATGCTATGCCAACGCTCTACCGCTTTATAAAAAATATAATGATTTATTTCTAATAACACTACTCTACTACAGGAAAACAACAGAGTTAAACAAATACAAATAATTACTTGTCTTAACAATACTAGGTCTCAGCTGCCAAGAAAAAATTTCAATACATAAGGGAATATGTCTTTAAACAATCTATACTAACTCAGAAAAGCAGAAGTAACTTAAATAAGCTAGATAACAAAATTAACAATCTCTGTTAATATATCGTACGAATATAAGATGCATATTTTTGTATTTATTTCTTTTCTGCAAATTCTCAAATCTCAAATGTATTTGCTCCACATATTGATCTTTTGAGTATATATCTCTTTCGACGATTAACATATACAAAATGTTCGCTGTTAGCCGCATAAGAAAACTTCTTTTAGTATTTGGAAAATAATTGAAATCCGGAAAATCCAACAGATTATATATTTGCATTTCATTAAGCTGTGTTCTTGTTATACGTTGCACCAGTTGATTCTATTTATTCCATATACCATTACCTATAACGCACTGGTTAAGTCGGTGCTGCAAAGTGTTATTTTTGTTACATAAAGGGCACACAGGATCATCCGTAATCCTAATCGAACACAATTTTGCTTTATTGGGATATATTCGATATATTAATTGGAAATATAAATTATGTATTTTCGGTTCTACTAGTAACCCATCAAGATTTTGCCAAATAATGTTCCAATTATCAATGTTTGAATATTTGCTTTCATGATTATTAAATAGATCTTTGTTTTTCTACTAAATAATTATATATTTTTTACATCCATTCGATCCAGTAATCTTGTCCCAGCCAAATCATACGCGATGTCTATAAACGTATCATTTAAATGATTGATTCTAGTTTTCATTGGTTTAAGATTTATGGGCAAATCTAGTGAGATCTCATGAAGTATTCTAAGCAGCGTTTGTTGTGAAAAAGTATTGTTTTCTGAGTATAAGATATTAACCGTGCGATGTATTCTTAGCGCGTTGCCTGGAATTTTTATATGTTTGAGATTTAGCCCCCTTTCGCCAAAGGCAACATTAAGTTGATCCTTATTGTGCGCACAGGATATTTGCGCCAGATGAAGTAACCTATGTACTTAGATATTTGAGCATATGTGAGCTGAGACATTGGAAACAATTGCAAATTCAAGTAGTACGTCCATTTGCTTAGAATATAACAATTTACAAACCTTACCCTAGATATTAGCAAGTCAAAACAATTTTGAAATTTAGTTAAATGAAATACAATATTACATATCAGTCTATTTTCATTATATTTCATTGTATCTTTTATCGTGGGATATAATTCAATACCCAATATAGTTAAATGGGCATCAGGCTGCTCCACCCTACTATATATCATCTTGGCATTTGCATGAAGAGGCATAATTTTTGTTTTACTCGGATTTAATTTGACCTCTGAGCTTATACCATACTCGTTAATTATGTTTATAATTTTTATTACTTCCTTTTCATCCTTTACCAGACATCCTATCTCATCAATATAGATCATTACTTTAAAATACTTACCATTAAAAGAGATTCCTGTGAGAGATTGCTCGATTTTTTGAACCATTGGAGTTAACAGTAGGGAGAATAGTTGGCTGCTAGCCGGGATTCCTTGTTCAATTCCATTGTACATATTGATGGTACTTATTTTTCGTTGATTAATGTGCAATATTAATTGCCGTTGTTTTTGGAGACTATATATGAGCTTCATAAACGGAATAGGATAATGATACAGTATAAATAAATGCCGCAGACTACCAATTCTTACAGTATTAAATGCTTGCTGTAAATCAAAGCTAACGCATAATGCGCCGGAAGAGTGCTTACTTGATGCATGACCTCACGAATATTTGCTAACATTAGTGCAGCATCTGGAGTTCCTAACAGCCCCCCTTGATTCGTATTCAATATTTCTGCTAGAGATTCTTGTAATCTGTTAGAAATTATTTTATATACAATTTTGATGTCTTCGTCTCCGTTTAATAATGACAACATTCGATATTTATTAGCAGCATTTCCGGTTGTTTGTTGGCAAATAGAATGCCTTTTACTTCATAGAATTGCTTAGGAATACAACTACGTATTCATACATCATTATATACTTCAGTAAGGATAGAGATATTTACATGACTTTGATATTAAGCTTTCCTGCATTACCATATAAAATTGTATGGAAATCCCGTCCATACATGGAGATGAAGTGGGTTTTAACGCATTTATTGCTTTTTTACTTCTTCTTGGGTTATCATGTGAGTTAGATTCTTTATAGTATTATGTGATAGAGACGGAAGGTAACTGTACTATCATGGCCAATATAATATTTACATGACTTTGATATACACGATTTTTCTCTAAGCCTAGAAGATAGGCCACTCAACTGACGTGGAGTGGGTGGTGTGTGATTCTGAGAGTGTATGAGTGAGCGAGCAAGGGTTGGAATTTTCTTTTCTTAACAGCAAACATTATTACATGTCCTGGGTTCTTATGATTTCTATGATATTTATGATTTCTTGTAGTATGTAGCAAATAATGAAAAAAATATAAGCAAGTCGCATTTCAAACACTCAAACAGGAAACCTAACACTATTTCTATATCAGGTGGGCCACTAGTTGAAGTTTACTGAAGAGTGTAATTGCAATTGTCCAGTAGAATCAGTAGAAAAGATCCTTACCGAACATTGAGAAACGAAAATGAACTTTGAAACCTATGGTTGCTAGGTAATTATTTCTTTCTTAATGAATCGAGTATTCCATAGAACACTATTGTTATACACGAAAGACAAGAGAAAACATCTGTTTCTAACAGTTCTTAAAATTGGGGCACAATATTTACGTTTTATAATTTCTGATAAGATGTTATTTACGTTTATCATTTACAAAGATGTTAGTAGCAAGATACACAAATAATGTTGCGTGCGAAGTTCTAGTAAATGTAAATGTAATTTCTCTCTCTCTCTCTCTCCCAATTTATATATATATTCAACAGAAATAGATAAGATAATGGATCTTTGAGCATCATATGGAGAATATCTTAGATAAATTAAGATCTTTCTATTTCCCGACAAATGTTAGTGTGTGTGTGATAAACATCAGTACCAGTATGTTTTGTTCCGACCGGCCGTAACTTACTTGGTAGAACGTTGGTTTCGTATTCGAGGGGTCCTCGGTTCGGTACCAGCGGCGACTGTCCTGACTTAGGTTTTCTAATTGTTTTCCTCAGCCTCACTAGGCACGTATCGGGATGGTATCTTCAATTTAAGACCTGGCCGACTCCCTACCGCATTTCGAACAACCTTTTTATGAAGTTATCCATATGTGCCTAAAAGCAATAAATAAGATGCTAACCCAACGAGTATAATATGTAAACCTGTCGCTCTATTAATCGGAATATTGCTTCTTAATGCCGGGTCAACTACTCCTATTTTTATTTTTTTGAAGTACAGAACGAATGAAAAGCAATACTGAAATTTTGAAACACGACATATCTATTACTTATTGGCATTTATGAAATGAATTGTATCAAATTTGGAAGCTAACTGTTTTAGCCGAGATATTTGAAGGTCGTAACTTAGGACGGCATAGCCCAGGATTTCAAATTTCCCACCAATAACAAGTATTTTCAAATTTTGGATTAGTTTATTTGAGAAATACTCTAAAGAACAATCTACTCCACTTCCTAAAATACCATTTTGATTGTCATTTATTCATTACGTTTTAATATTTTAAAAATGGAGGGTTATTACGAAGGACTCTAATAACGAGTCTGAATTTCAATTTCGATAGGCCTTTAGACAACAAGTCGAATGGATGATGATGGGAAAATTGGTTTATGACGATTAGGTCCCTGTTCGGGCGCCATTTATATGACGGTTCGTAATTTCACCATGGATAAAGTATGTGACAATCGTTAGTTAGCAATAAAACCCTTATGTTGAATGAAAGAGAATAAAATAATCACTCTTGGACACGAAGATGACTGTTGTGATTATATATTTATTGCAGATTTCTAAAGTATACAAAAACGAACAAATGATTTATTACAAGCAAACTATATTCCTGATGCTTCTCAAGGATATGGTGATTGAAGTATTAGTCTCTGTCAAAACGAAAGAAATATCTCAAACGGATTTTCAGTCAAGATTATATGCAAACAAATAAACGAAATAAAGTTCACGTTGAGTTTCTTCCCTGTGACGTTTTCTTTACACAGTTGAGCTCAACATTTA
>JAGDQP010027427.1:0-25010 GCA_022664845.1 Lepisma saccharinum
CCATATATACCCAGTCCGCTCCGCTGTTTTAAATGTCAGCACTATGGACACACCAGCACGTCGTGTAAGGCGACCTCTGCTGTTTGTGCAATTTGCGGAACCAGTAGCCATGGTGAGGATCCTTGCACATCACTGAAACCTCAGTGTGTCAATTGCAAGGGTGAACACACGGCCTGGTCGCGGGACTGTCCTATATTTCAGGAGGAAAAACGAATTCGAGAGCTGATGGTCTTAGAGAAAATATCCGCTGGTGATGCTAAACGTCGATTACGTGATTCTCAGCGCACCCTTCCCTCTGGTGCGTTTTCACATGTTGTAGCCAGACTAGCAGTTAAAACTGTCTCGGTTGGTACGCAGACAGTTAATGTATCAACCCAAACAGTGTCTGATGTGCATGACGACCCTCCGAAGCCGCCCAAAGAATCGGAGGCTCCTCTCCATATGCCGACGCAGAGTCAGGGACAAAAAACACCTGTGCAGAGCTCTAGAACTCCACGGGCTAAGACTACTTATAGTCCGTATAAAGTCTCGAAGTTAGTTCGAACTTCGCCTCTCACTACAAGCATAAAGACTCTGACGAACGTTCTGTCTGCTCAGTTAGCTCAGGACGAGTTTGCACATACTGTCGATGAACCAAGTTCATCTTTGGCTTCAGACATGATTCAGGACCACTTAATGGATATTGATTTTAATCTCGTGGGCAGGAAAGGGAAACTTAGGTATAAACCTAAACTTAAACGGTAATATTTTACTTGTTTTCGCAGAGACTTTTATAATTACCGTTTATTTTTTATGATTATGCTCCATTGCTGTTATGTTTTATAGTGTAGTTTTGTTTTATCTTGTGAAGTCCCATTTACAGGCTTCCATTAAGTTTTATAGTGTAGTTTTGTTTTATTTGTAAAGCCCCGTTTACAGGCTTGGTTTTTATTCTGATTGTGAAGACCTTTTACATCTTCATCTTTTATATTATTTTATTATTTTAATTAACAGCTATTTTTAGACGTGACAAAGATAAGGGGCTTCCCCGTATCGGGACGGGCGTAAGCCATAGTGCTGTTACCGCCCATAAAATTCATTTTATCATTTATGAACATAAATTACGAGTGTTTAAACATAAGGTTTTGACAAAGATATACTGGCCGAAACGGGACGCGATGACTGGAGAATGGAGGAGACTGCGTAATGAAGAACTTCACGGATTTTACGACTCATCCGATGTTGCAAGAATAATAAAATCACGACGACTAAACTGGGCAGGCCATGTAGCTCGGATGGATTCCATCGTGGTTGGTAAGTTGGAAAGAAAGAGACCGTTGGGAAGACCGAGACGACATTGGGAGGATACTATTAGAAGGGATCTTCGAGAAGTAGGCGTTGGTGATGAAAGCTGGTGTTTGATCTTGGTCAGGATGGAATCCTATGGAGAACGTTTGTTACTGCGGCGATGATCTTGCGAGTGCCGTAAGCCATGGAGTAACAGTGGTGTACACCAACCAAGATCATTTTTTGATCTTGGGTTAACGTACGTTCAACAGGACCAGTGACGTTAAGCCCTAATCTTGGATCAACTTGAACTTGGTTTTGTCTTGAATCGGAAGTTAAGAGCTCTTGAACTTGGTTTTTCTCCTAGGTACATCGTGTTGAACGTATGTTGATCCGAGATCAAAAAATGGTCTTGGTTAGTGCACACCACTGTAAGTAAGTAAGGTAATATAACAGTAAATCTCGGAAGAGAAATTGCATGAGACAATGTGAAATCGGAAATATGTACTAATATATACTCGTTCCGAGGACAAGCTGAATCTTAAACCCCAAATTATTATGATACCACTAAACGTTTTGTCAATGATATTCCGGTAAGAAGTTAAGTTACAAGTAAATAACATCAAGTACTTTATTCCCCACTGGAAAGATAACCTAATTCGCACACTGAGTACAAGATTCATCGTCAATTGTATTGGGTATTACGCTAATGACGGTTCTGTAAGATATATTATGAGCTGAAGTTTTACTGACTCAGAATAAAGTCTTCATTATCGCTGGTGTTCTGGCGATTGCAGCAGATCTTCGATAGCAATTTTTGTCTTCTCTGTTTTGTTTTGAGCTTGATTTCTACTTGATAATGGTTACTTTGCATCATAATTTAGTACAAGGTTAATTATTTTGTGACATTTTTGTATATTGTAGCTAAAACTTAGTTCTTGTATGTGATCCTAACGGGCGGAACTCAATAGAACTTTGGCTTTGCATTCGGAAGAGCCTTTGTCTTAGTCCAGATGTCTGCTGTCTCTCCTTCCCTATCTCGACCTGAGCCAAAGGATCCTAAAGACCGTAATAAATACAATTTAATTCAGTACTCACTAACATATGAAAAATACATTCTGGTCTCACACCTGTGGAACACATAAAAGGATCCAATGTAAGAAATACATTTATCTTTGTACTTACTTATAGTGAAAAAAAATAAAAAAGTCTTGAATGAGGTATAGGTCGAGCATAATCATTTCGTAATATTGTTTTCGAAAGAATTTTTACAACAGCAGAAGGAATTTAGCAGAAAAAAAAAATCATACCACATCTTATGTATAGTTTTTAAGAAAAAAAATTCTAGGCGATGCAAATAATTCAGTGCTGCCACTGGTCCCTGAAAGTACCAAAAAGGTCCATTTTATTTTTAAGGTATCATAAGGTCCCTTTTCTGCCAAAGCGACCCCCATAGTCCATATTTTCATTTATATTTTTCGGTCCAATCGGAAGTCCCGATGTGGATAAACTAAGGAGTTTCACATGCTCCAACCTGTTCCAATTCATGTTGTTGTAATATTTTATTTCGAGATTTCGTTGCTGTAAAAACTTTTTGATTTCCAGTTGTTAGTTTTTCTTGTTCTAGTTTTTGAGCTGTGGAACTTATATACCAAGGAGAAATGTTTTATTGTAAACTTATTTGTATTTCTTTTTGCTGCAGTGATCTTTTATTACTTTAGGATTCAGTTTCGTTTTCAGGTGTTTATGTAGGTGGTTACTTTTTCTACTTTTAAATGCAGAATATTTACTATGACTTCTAAAGAAAACATCTCTCTTTTGTAGAAGGTTTGTTCTCCGTGGGTGATTGTCGTTCTCACACGTCTTTTATCTTGATCAATTTTTGCTCTCCGAAGAGTAACAATTTTTTTCTTTAAACAAATTACTATAACATTCAACAATCACCTTAACTGTGTGGAATTAATGGCATATCTACGCCTTGAGAATAAATTTACACAAACTGCTTCAAGACTCACCTTGATTATTACTTTATTCACTAGTATGAACGATTATGATGCGGGAGGTATGACAGGTGATTGAACAACAAAAGCAGAAATGATTTGGGCGCTTAAAAGTATTTCTGCAGACTATTCTTTTAATTCATACTCAGGGATTGCAAATACATTTGTTCGCAGACGTGCAAATGAACAATTTCTGTGGTTAGAACAAAAGCAACATGCATGATTTTAGATGGGGTAGCTCCCTTTTTCCGGAAACAACTGTAGAAAGAGATAGAAGATATTCCATTTACTCTTTGTTGTGATGAAGCTGTTAATAACGCAGATAAGAGGGAATTGCAAACTACTGCTATATATATATTTTGGTCTGAAAACGAGAATCAAGTGGTGAATATCCAGACGGTAACGTCGCGAACTTCATATTGGCAATGGGTAGGCACACGGACACGAACCCTGCATCCGACTAAAGTTTTCCAGTGTTTTCATCAGTTTCACCAGGTGATTATCGAGATGGCACCTTAAGTACGCCCCTGGCCCCGCCCTATCCCGGCCCGAGCTAGAGATACCTAAACCATAAATAAAGTCGTGAACAGACATCTTGAAGCTTCCTTCGTTGGTTGTGCAAAGGCAGTGGATTTGAATAGTAAGTTAAATTCAGCTATGGAGAATTTGATCATGTCAGAAGTAGACTGACCAAACGTAGATAAAAAGCTAACTACTCCTATGAATAAATGAGCTGTTAGAAAAAGAAAAACACACCCAATACTGGGCATGGGAATATGTATTATTCATACGATCCACAAAGCATACAGAAATACAGAAACTGAAAGACAGTACTTCTGATTTCATCTTGTTAGTTTACAGATGTTTTAAAGATTGTCCTTGAGGTGGGAAGTATCTGAAGAGATTCAGAATAATTTAGTGGTACCATATCATCGTTTTGTGAAACATGTGCCGTGTAGATCGTTTTTGATGGGGAACGCAGCTAACAAAATTCTTGAACAATGGCCTGCTTTAGTTGAATATTTATTGACTATTATTCCTCAGTGGAAAAAGTCAATGATGGAAGAAAACTAACAGAAAATTACTAAACTCTTAAGAAGACCAACAATCAAATCTGAAATCTTGTTCTTTCTCTCCACTGCAAAACGATTTTATTACCGTAGCATTTCAGAAAGATGAACCTTGTGTTCACGTCTTTTACGATGAAATTAATTATCTTCTTAAAGCTTTGCTAGGAAAGATTTGTAAAAATGTTTCAAGGGACATTACAGAGCATGATTTTAAATCTCTTTGCCTTAGGGCACTTTGTCCTTGGGGGGAAGAGATAGGTGCGAAATTTAAGAAAAGATTCTGAAAAAAGGAAAACGTATGTTCTTGAGATATGTTGGAAATCATTACTTGACTGCTGTTAAACACATTATGACAGAACTATCGTTCCTCAAACTACCTCCGAAATCTTTTCATTGTATGTAACCAGAAAAATTTAAATCAGAAAAGAATGCTTTTGATATAATAGAAATAAGCAAAGTCCTTCCAGTAAATGATGTTGAGATACTGATCGACTTTATAATGAATGGAAGTTACTTCAAGTGTAGACAGATGTATCAGTTCATTTTGAAATGCAAATTTATCGTTTCTGTCATCAACTTACAAATCGAAAGAACTCACTAAACAACGGAAGTTCTCCGCAGTGTTCTCATGAAGTTAGTAAAAAAATAGAGGTAATTTTGAAATCCTAAATTATATTAGATCCTAAACATTTGCATTATTTTAATACATTACTAAACATATTTTTTTGCTTATTGTGGAGAAGGGTGACCATTGCCTTATAAATAGGAAAAAACGTCTCACTCCTTCAGACACACACATATACACTACTCGCCACAAAGATTTTGTTCCTGTAAGTCACTATTTATGTATGATTTCTTGTCTCTGAAAGTCACTTATTGCGATAAACAGGTCTCTAAAGTACCCTAATGTTGACTGACCTGCACGGGGGCAGCAGCACTGACAATTAGATCTTACACGCATTTTTGAGTTCGCAAACTTGCTACAATATATAAATGTTTTCATTGTTCCGAGCTCCTGCGAGAACTCCTATTGGCACCTTCTTACTTCTAACGACCACTCTTCATTGACTTGAACTGAACATAAAAGTACGACATGGGCAGGTAAAATGGACACAAAGGTGTATTGTTATGACATCCATGTTGATTCGAGTGCAGTTTAAACTGTATGTCATGTCCTTATGACATCATCCCGACCCGAAGATAATGGCAAGCAAATATCAGTTCACCTTACTCACACATTTGAGTCATAAACCAGTCTCCATGGAAAACGCTAATCATTATCGATATGGATAAAGCAAAATAACATTCATAGATGTACTGTGTTTATTTTCAGTTTGACGTGAAGTTAATTTACATTTTGTTCCAAAGGCTCAATTTTCTCTCTATTTGAAACAGAGGTCGTTTAGTATCCATTATGTAAACACCACAGATCAGCATTTAGAATATTCTAAGTTTAGAAAAGTTCCGCCAAACACCTTACTACCCAACAACACCCGTAGTCCAGTAATAACGGTCGTGGACTGTGGTTCAGCACTGGAGGACGGACCAGTGTCAAGTCCTAATGCTGATCATCCTGACAGAGGTTTCCTAAAGTTCTCCTGACTTTCACCGGGCAAGTGCCGAAATGGCGCTTAGATCATGGCTTTGGCCAGCACATTCCTTCCTCACTCTTGCTCTCTGAAGAGTACTTGCCGAAAGACGTCATCCGCTAGTCGTGTTCCAGCCTTCGGTCACATTCCTTGTCCAAGTATAAAAGGTCTATCAGACACATTCATTTAAAAAGAAAGTACATTATCTTGAGTGAAATAAATTAATCTTGGTTGGTTAATCTTACGTTAAAAGTATCATAGGTAGTCCCTGTAGTTTTATTGTAGTTGTTCCACCTTTGTCGTTAACCTATCTGATAAAACTTGATTGGATCAATCGAAATGTTGTGACGACAATTTATTATAAATATGCAGAAATACGTCTTTTTATATCAGATTCTAAAAGATATTTGTTCCGAAAATGTATATAGAAATTTAAGTGTTAGAAACTTCACTTATGCTTCAAAATATTAAATTTGTTGTATAATTTCATATGAGAGGATATTAGTGGCATTTTTTTTTAAAAAAACAAAAACATTTGACTATCTATCTGCAAACCCTTCAATTGTTATGAATGGTGTTAAGAAATGATGTTCAAAGTTTTATATTGTTTTCATCTTCATCATAACAATGAATTTATTTATATATCTGTTTTACAGGTGCTGTCTGTGGAATATATTCATGGTCCAGAAGGCAAGAAAGTCCTAAGAAAATACATGGAAAACAAAGGATATAAAGTTATAGCGGAAGTAACACATCATCAACTTTTAGCAAATGATTTTATCTTTGTCAAAAGCTCAATTTTAGCTGAAAACAAAATCAGACCATTTCGAATACAAGATGGACATCGAGTACCAGATGGACACAGAGTGAGATAAAGGTGTTTCCATTTTGTGGTTAAAAAGAAAATATAAACAAAAACTGCATATCAGTAAGTGACTTTGTTTTAAAGTGATACGAAATTTTGAGTGAGATAACGCTGAAGAAATTGTGAGTGATTTTTTTTTAAAAGTAACATTTTTAATGATTGCATTGTTTTGCCTTGCAACGTTATCTCTGTGAGAGTTCTTTTTTTCTTTCTTGTTGTGCATTGAATTTTTTGTTTTGTGGTGGGTACAGTGTTTTTGTGTTAAAAAAAGGATTTATCTTTTTAAATAGATTGTTTTGTAGTGATTTGCCACCGCCACGTTCAAATTGCTAAAAAGTATTTTAAGAGTTTCTACATTGAGAGGTTGCTTTAAAATCAATTGCTACAATATTTCAGTCGATCCTACCGAACTTCATCACGTGATAAAGCCTGCTTTATTATTTACTTGTGGCTGTATTAAACTTATTATATAATATTGATAGTATTACCTTGTGTATAAATTGTTTCTGGTGTACTTATTATAAATTTCCAATGACTAGGTTACGTGAGTTCTTGCTGTTATAAATAATCCATTAGTTCAACTTTGTCCTGCGCCTGAGATGCCAAAAGGCTATAAATAAAGTCAAATCCGACTTTGTAGAAACTATGAGAGTAGCCTAGTCATACGATATGTGATATCCAGATAATAAGTTAGCATACATTAGCTCTAAAATAAATCGATAGGGTTAACTTGGTTATGGGGCATCCAACTGCGGAAGGTGTGCGCTAATACAAACTAACCTAGCTTGAAAATTGAAATAACTTGCACCTGTAGAGCCTTTTACTATGCAAAAGAAAGTGGATGCCGTATAATCAAGAAGTGCCAATCAATGATACAGGATCCATCTATTTATTGTATTCTAAAAACGCCATACGCTTGTAGGGTGCGTTATTTGCGTCGCGTCTAAGGCTCAAATTACAGTAGGAACTGCAATCTTCATTTTTACAGATCAACGCCGAAATAGCGGAAGATCCAACCTTAAAATATGAGCTAAGGGAGTAAAGCATCGGACCTGTTTTTTTTTTTCATTTTACCTAAATCAGAACAAAAGTTCAACTTCCATTTGTTAATTTACTGATGTAATTGCATGAAACACAACTTCACTCCGATTAACCTACTCACTTCCAACTCCTTCATTCCTTTATTGTATCAGTTCTCTTAAAATCTCATACTTATAGTAATACAACTTTATATCTTTCTTTTATTAACCTTTAATATTATATACTCTCATACACTTCGAAGGAAAATTATTCTTTCAGTAATAAAATCATACATCGACGTTATCCATAAAACACTTAAATATAGTTCCACCATCTTCCAGACTAACCATACTCAACCTGAACCAACCTAATAGAAGACAAGTCCTATTATATCAGAAAACTTAACAACTCGAAGTTGGATAATGTTTTCAAGCCCGAAATCTCAACCTTTTACTTAAATAAAATTAAACTGAAAAAAAGTCTATATAATATCGAAGAATATTTTGAACTTATAATTAATCAACCAACTAAATTACTTCAATTTCTTTTCTACTTAAATAAAACTATTGAGCAACCAAAATCCATCTCTCAAGAAAAGTACAAGTTTTATTTAAAATCTTAGAAATTCTTACAATAAAACATATTCATCTTCTTTATACATTATGTAGATGTTTTCTTTAACATCAAAAGGTTAGATTAATTTCATTAGATTTGTATCAATGCTTTAATATAAGCTTCAACAGTTAATTCATTTTTTCAACAGTTCAAAAACTCGAAATTCTTATTTATTAATAAATTACATTTCTTCATTCAATAGAAGAATGATTTAAGAAGAAACTAATTCGATAAGTAAAATCTTATTTTCTTATCACATAATTGAATTTTCAAGTAAAATTTTAAATTTAATCAACAGTTAAATTCATGTCGAAAATAATTATTTTCATTTTCTAACAATTCTTTTCATATTTATTATAGTTTAACTTGTGCCCCAAATTTAACAGATGAAAAACTTTTTTTTACGATTCGAAATCACAAAAGCTTCAAAATTTCGAAGGCTAAAATTATCATAAGCATTGCTTTTTTTTAAAAAAAAATCAAAATTATTAAATTAGTTCCCTAACAGAACAATATTTCACTTAACTAAAATTAATTAACATGATATGAGCAGTGGGAAGGAGGATGTGGACGCCCTACAAGTAAAGAATTAATCCAACATGATGAAATTGGATATTTCATAAACGAATAAATTATGCATTCTTATTTAACACTGTTTAACACATTTTCATAAACTTCCTTGCAGACGCCTTCTTCCTTCAGTTTTCATTAATCATCGTACCTTCAGTTGAAGAAATTTCATTTTCCCTATAAGTTAATCTTTCCCTCATCTTTGGCAGGTGGAAAAATCTTGTAGAAAGTCTTCATGACACGATTACCCGAATCTACTATGAAGGGATCCTACTAAAAGGTAAAATCGTCCTAATACGCATACGAACTATCACGCACAATAAACCATAACTAACGTTTTGGAGGGAGAAGAAATCTATATATCATCTCCATGGTAATGTATAAATAAAAAGAAAAGGAAGAAAACCTCAAGAACTATTTTGTTTAGGAAAAGTTTGAAATTAACTCGAATGATAAATTAAACAAATAAAATGATTCGAAAAGATCGACAATTAGGTTAATAACTTTGTACTTTTCTCAAACACTGTGATGAAATTAAATAAGAGCAATTTTCGCCCTAAATATGAAAATAAGCAAGGGAAGAACGTTGCTAAGTGAAATTAACCAATCAGGAAGCGTAGATTAATTTCCCCTTTTAATTGGTTGTTAACTTTCTAAAGAAAAAAAAGTACTTAAATCAATAAATTATTAATACGCAATTTCTTTAAAAATAACTAAAACGGGTGAACTACACAGAATATGTAGCGAAACAAGCCTGCTACACGCTGTCGAGTTACATAATAATTGCAGTTCTGTTACTAAAGCACGAGTATTTTTGTGTGGTGAATCACGAGGAACTGGAATGACATTCGTCCCAATGCTGTACAATACTTGCCTTACTAGTTGTACAATCTCATAACTGAGGAGTTACCATCTCATAACTGAAGTACGTACAGTAAGCGTCTTGCGTATGTAACGAAAAGCAAGTTTGTTTGCAAATCCTACTGTCAACCGTAACTCTGCAATCGATAATTCAACCATTCATGGTTGTTCTAAACTTTTCTGGGTAAAGAGACCATGTTGTTCTTGTAATTTCAACTGTTAATTTTTAATACTATCAGTAAATATTGCCTGTGCTTTGGATCTTCCCTTTTATCTGGTCGCCGCTATTTTAGTCAAGAACGTTAAGTTAGATAAAGATAGGTTAGGTTACTTTATTTATTTATTGAACACAACAGGTTAATAGCCTAATAGTGGTGTTCAACATAGACACATATGACATTTTCTACATACACACATAGATGTAATATACATATTTGGAGCTGCATGGTAACATATTCTGCATAAAGTATTCATTATTTTATATAAGAGTGGAATTCTTTCATATTTAGGTTAAATATATCATTCTCAGGACAGACATTCTTTACGAATACAATTATATAATGAGCACATTCTCCTAATAGGCGACATGTCCATTGCTTTAGTTCTTTGGGCCGAAAGCTGGACTACAGCATTACGCGGTCGAATTACTCTATGCGGTACATACAGCCCTAATTCAGATAATAAGCTTTCGGAGTCGATTTTACTGTGTAAGAGTCTTGTAGGAAAGTTAAGATAAAATTAACTCTTCTGTTTTCAAGAGATTAGACCTGGTAAATAAGTACAGGTTACAAAGTAATTTTCAAATTTGGGATATATTCCGGTTTCTTTGTATGTCAAAAGTCGTACAAATTTAGACTGTATAATTTCAATTTGCCGAGAGTTCTTCTGCGTATTAGGATCCCATATTATCGCAGCGTATTCTAACTTTGACCTAACATACACTGTATATAAAGTTTTTAAGACATCAATATTCGAGAAATCGCTAGTTAACCTCATTACAAACTCGAGGTTCCTGTAAACTTCGCTAACAAGGCGATTTATGTGCATGTCGAATGACATGTTAGATTTAATGGTTACACCAAGATCAGTAATAGAATCTACTCGAACTAGTGGAGAGTCATTAACTTTATATTCGAATTTCAAATAGTGTTTTTTTTTCTCGTATATGACATTACACTACATTTATTAATGTTTAATAATAGCAGGTTTGTTTTACACCTATTGGAGGCTGCATTAATATCATTTTGTAAGGAGACCGCGTCCAATTCGGAGGAAATACTACAATAGATTTTTAAATCATCTGCAAACAGAAGTTTGTAGGAGGATGTAATGACAGTAGGCAAATCATTTACAAATAATAACAAGAGGTCCAAGGTTCGATCCTTAAGGAACACCAGAATTTGCAACATATTCCTCGGTTTTAATATTTTTGTACAGTGACACAAATAGTATGCTATTAACTGGCGAAGTTTTTCTGAGAAGATGAATGTTACAAGCTTGCTAAGTAGGATGTCATGATTAATGACATCAAAGGCTTTCGAAAAGTCTTTGTAAATTACGTCTACTTGACCTCTATTATCAATTTGTCTAGCTAAAATATGTGTGAATTCAACAAGGTTAGTTACAGTCGATTTATTTGGCAAGAATGCATGTTGGAAGGGCGGGATAATTGAGCGAACGTGGCTTTGGATGCGATTTTGCTATATTTTTGATCCGCTTCGTGTACATAAATTCAGCTAATAATGCAGGATGATGAACATCCTCAGGAACGATCATGTTCATGCGTTACAACATTACTGTGAAAGTTAGAAAGCACTAAATCTAACGTTTTACCATATATGTTTTTTACATTGTTGAAAGATTTTAAATTGTAAAAATTCATTAAATTATATAATTCACGGCAAGTTGTTGTTGAATTAAAAAAAATCAAAATCAGTTCTTCTCAATTCAGGAATATTATAATCGCCTATTAGGAGAATGCTTCTTTCTGGTGGTAATACACTATATATAAAATCAAAATAATCTTCCCGCTACTGAATCAATATGGTTAGATTAACAATGTATATATAAACGGATTATTTAAAATTCCCTTACTTAACTTTTCTAACGTTACCGTTAGTAACCATGCGGGTAGATAAAGCAACTAACCTGACTTTCTCAACCAAATTCTTACCGGGCAAATGACAGGAAAGATCCTACACTTTTATCAGCTGATGAAGTTTGATATGTTCGAGCAACATTTGTAATTAGTGCTTCTTAGCAACGTGCCAGATAGGTTCTACTTTATTCTTAGCCAATGTTAGTTTTTGTTTAGAAGGGTTAGTGACTGGATTATTTTGTACCTTATTTTTTATAAATCTTTTGTCGTAGTTGTGCTTTCAGACTGTCTCGTATTAAACTACGATCAACGTGTTAGCAGAAAAATAGTTGAACAGTACTGTGATACATTGTTAAAAATGGTAGGAACTGAATTAGGGCACTAATGGTTTTACTTTATTACATTCCTTCATATATATAATTACGCAAAGTATGGCCAGTATTAAAATTTGCAGAAGGTTATTCCAGTTTGTTTACACAAGGTCAAAACGTTAGTATGTGCTGAAGGTAATGTGTGTTCTGTAGCAATTGAGGAGACATTTGATGTCTACTGGACCCTATACGATTTTTTTAAAAACGAATACAACCTATTTTATAAATACGGATGTGTAGCATGTAAATTTTGTTTCGGTTTATAACAATAATTATATTTGCAACGTTTTAAACATTCCAAGATATATTCCTTAGTTTTGTGACATTGGAAGGGCACTCACTATCTTTAGAGTGTGTCCCAGGTACCGGATTCCTTATGGTTTTCGACATTCCTGCTTTCAGGAAATATTAGGATATGCTATAAAATACCTTTAATCATAGTAGCTAAACTAAACCGTATTATTGTTTCAAGCAACTGCAGATATATCATCAAGAATCTGTCCGACTACATCGATATCAGAGGCGAAACTGATTGTTCTTGAATTGTGAGAAGTGAGAGCCGAAAATTCAAAATATGTATTTCTTTGAATAGTGGGATAATTTCGATATTAATACATATACGAGATATCGCAGTTTAAAAGTTTTGAGTTTTAATGGATTCCTAGCTATTCCAGGCTAATTGTTAATTATTTTCAAAGGAGCCATCTATCCTTATAGGATCTATTACCAACTGGTTTTCTCTCCTGACTACTAAACAACTCACTGAGTTCAGTGTTCATCGCGCACTAAGTTGCCATTGTGCACTAAGGGCATATTTTATTTAATTTTCAACCCTTATGAATCGAAGACAACGCTTATGTGGAAACTACCACTGATGTATAAGAGTTAACTGCATATTTCAATCATATGTGTTTTTTTTAGATCAGTATCCTACTTTCAATAATGTATTTCAACTTACATTTTGTCCTGATCATAAAAACGAACATCGAATGAGATTTGTCTAAGAAACTAGGTACCAATGATGTGATTTTTTTCTGTTACATATATGTGTTTCATTCTGAATACTTGTGGAATAACTATTATTTACAAAGAAATGGACAGAAAAAAAAAGTGCCTTTGATAGAAGCTACTGGTTGTATCTAGTAACAATATTTTGATTTTCTAATATTCATTGCCTGAAATTCAAACATGTTGCCTGAATCCCATGATTCGAGTGCCTAATAAGTTCCATGTATACTTGTCATGATGTAGAAGAAATTCAGAACAGTTGAATAGTTTGCAAAAGAAATAAAACTGACAGTCGAATCCTGATGAATGACAGTGTATGCCATAAATTGGAGGTAATAAGTACTTGATTAATTGTTAACATAGTTTGAATAATTTATGAAAACCTATTTTGAAACATAAAAGTTTTGGTGTTAAATATTGTTAGAATTATAATTAAATTTTGCCAAAATTTTATCTCTTCATTGATCAAATGTGTAACTCATGTAATTTTTAAGCCAAAAACTTTTCATTCTTTGTTTCTTAGATACCCTTCACAACTGTTTCATTTCCCTCTGATATTTTCCCCCCAAAAAATCAGTCAAATAGTGCGAGCAATGACTTATATAGTATAGTTTGTGCTTTAACTTTAGTACATACTTCAACAATATGCTATTTATTCAGTCATGGTAAACGATACGAGCAAAATCGAAATGAGGGGTTCTGCGTAGAGGGAGCCACCACACACAGTAAGGATCTGATTTATATTGTCTCGCAGTTATCTGAGAACTTGTCTGCAATTTGGTATATTATTCTTTTCGATGGAGCATCCAGGCGGACAACACACAATGATACATTCAACTCCAGACAGATCAATGGTTAATACGAAGAAATAGCAATCAGACTGTTTGCATCTGTGTCGGTTAAATCTCTCACTCTCTCTGTGTGACACCTTGAAATATATACGTACATATATTTACTGCCATAACATACATCGTAAAAAATGCTTGGTTGAAACGACGTTATAATTTATTATAATTAATAACTACTATAAAGGATTAAACGAATGCTTATATTTAGCAAAATAAATACAGCTATCTGGTTTACAGTATTCAGCTTCTTCGCTTCTTACAAATATAATTTCAAAGGTACATATCGTTATCTTTAATGTTCATTAACACTTATTGTATGTAATTTTTTTTGTAATCATTTTATGTCAAAGAGAATTATATAATTATTTTTATATTAATCAAGTTTCTTAAAGTACATCCTCGGCAGTTTTTACTTGTATATTCTCTCACAGGCAGATAACATACTACGATTCTGATATTCTTTTAAAATCAAAGTGATTCCAACCAAAGATATACTATGGAAAATAGTTTCAAATGTAATACTAATTAAGTATATAACTAGTCAAAAAGAAAGAATATTTGTTAATATGTAAGTAGCTTGAAGGGGACCACATTAAAAATATGGGTTTTACAGACTGTATTTATTGTTGTTGTATTTAATGTGCTTGGAATAAATAACCCTTGTTGCATTTATTGTAATGAAAGTTTATTTTTAAAATGTGTTTTCACAAATATGGCTGCAGCTATTGTAAGCATGCATGTGAGGTGTGCTAAATTTATTTAGTTGTGCAAATAGTATTAAGTCATCCGCTTAATACAAGTGAAGGAACTACTTTCCGGGTTACGCTGATTGAATAATTAAATACACAATAAGATTAATAAAACAATTAGAAACAATTTAGCCAAGCATGGTATTTATATATGAAAATAAGAAAATACAGTTATCTTCCACTTGTGATGTTCGGTTGTTTCCAACATGGTTACATGTATTAATGTTTCGATCCACAGTGAACGGAACTGTGTCCGTCGTTGCAAGAAAATATTGACAATTTTACTAATAAAACTTTATTTTTGGGGGTATTCATTATTTTTTTTATTTTGAACCCGACAATCTTTTCGTAAGCTTTCCTGCTCACATCGTCAGGGCTTTTGTTTGATGTTTAATTACAATGCACACGATAAAAACGTTAGGGCATTGTTGTATATATTTTACCGGCTTACAATATACGTATAGTCTATTATTATTTTCTTTTTAAATTTAACATTCTTTGTTGTCCTAGGCAGATTGGTATGTCCGTCCGACTGACATCGATATGCAACAATATCCTAATGAATTGAAATGTATTTATGGCCTTTAGGTATCTAAGGTTCCGGCTGAAATATATCCCAATGTTTTTATCATGTGCAGTATAATTTAACATGATGATGTAAGCAAGAAGGCTTACGACACGATCGTCGAGTTCAAAATAAATAAACCACAACGAATATCCCAAAAAGAGTTTTATAAGTGTCACACATACCTTGTGAAAATCTTAAAACACTCAATCTTAAAACAACAATGTTTATATATTTTGAAAATATATTTAGAATAGTTTAAAAGTATGTTTAGAACTCAATTCAATTTCAAAAAAAAAAAAAAAAATTTTTTGAAATTGTTTAAACATATCTTGAATAATATTTCAATATACCATTTCAAGAATATTTTAACTAATTAGATATTAAAATAATTCTAAAATAATATTGAAAGATGTCCGGTTATTATATATATATTTTTTTTTAGATTTTTGTATCATTATAATTTTCTAATATCTGAAAATTATTCCCTTTGATAATATTGAATTTTTATATTAAAGTGTATAACTTCAAAAAAAAATGTTCTCAAACCTTTTTCCACTACTTCTGGTCCTACATTATCGCTCAAGACTAAGACGCTATTACGTTTTGCCTGTAGTGCGATCTTTATTTTTTAAAACAATAAACAAAATTGGGAAATAAATTTTAATTTAAGAGTACTGTCAATTTCGTTCAAAATAGTTGTATATCTAGATTAAATCATAATATAACGAACTGGAATTGGGAATATTGAAAGGTTAAAACTATAGAATGCATGCAAACTACTGTAAAACGGAAAGATCTTATACATAATCTTATTAAATTATGAATATTTATAACCAAAGCCATATTTTTTTTAAAAAAATATTTGAAATTAATTAAATAATAGCACACCTTTATTGTATAACTACTATAGCTGCAGTTAAACACCAAAGGCATTAAATAATAATTCGTTTAGGAACTATTACTTTCTGAACTAATTTTTTTTAAGTTTGTTTTTTAAATGTACGATATTTACTGCTTCACAGTTGTTTGAACAGCTTATATTTTGTTTGTATTGAACAATGCTAGCAATCATTTTGATTATCATTGACAGTGATATCTGTGAGATTTTTTAAAAAAAATATGGGTTGAAATGTACTGTTTGTGAAAAAACGAAATGTAAAAACTTTTAAATCGATACTGTAACAAATGATGAAAAAAACTTGTTAAATAAAATTGATTATTTTTGTATATTGTTTTCTTATTTTCATTGAACGTATTTCAAATCAAATGTATGAGAGTTGGAAGTAAATTGAAACTCACACCATCCCTTCACGAAAATCGTTGCCGACACCTTGGAAGTCTCCTTCCAGTAGTAATATCGGTAACACTGTCATACAATTGCGTAAAAAATAGTTTGAAATGTTCAAAATTATCATTTGCAAACAGTGACAAGACATAACTTGATTTTGTTATTTAATATATATAAGTAAGAAGGTAACAGTTTCTGTGTTCTTTCTACCCCAGACGAAATACTCTTAGGGTCAGTTCTACAATCGACCGCTAAACTTCTAGTCAGTGCTAAGTTGGAAGCCAAGTCTGATTTTGGCCAATGAGAGTACGCAAAATAGGAGTTAGCCTCAACTAACTTAGCGCTGACTAGAAGTTTAACGGTCGATTGTAGAACTGACTCTTAAACACTCTGATTTATTAGAGTGTTCCGGATAAATCCCTTACTGAAAAGACAACCAGTATTTATAGGAAGAAGCGTATTGTGTGGTAATTACCCATCATCCAAAAATTTCTACAGGATGTCTTTTGATGTGTCCACAAATCTTCCATAGTGTTACAGAAGGATTGCTTGATCCATCACTACAACGATATAATCGAAGATAGGCTAGGATGTTCTCTTTCATCTTTAACATATCTGACATTATTGGAATGTAGGTTGATGGAATGTTAATGGTACCCAGGGCCGGATTTAATGTTTCGGCGCCCCTAGGCCCGAAGATGTTGGCCGCCCTTCATCCAACGAACAAAAGTTTAGTACAATATTAAAGTTATTTTAGACCTTTCTATGTTTCAACTTTTTTTAAAAAAAAATTACTGCATTTTTATGTTGAATCTGCTGTACAGAAAGAATTGTATTTTTACAAATTTACATTTTTAAAATAAGCTTATAGGAAATGTTTATTTTTAGTTTCACAATATGCACTAGTTCAATAATAAAAAAATAGTTTTAAATTTTCGTCCGTAATAGTGGAATATTCAAACATGAAGCTCTCCCAGGTCCGAGGGTCCGAGAAGGGAGTTCCTTTGAGCATATACAGAAAACGGAATTTGTGGGATATTCTTGAAGTTGTGTGCACTTGCATGTGCCCATTCATTATTTTATCTCCTGTTGGAATACATGCAATTGTGCTTTGGGAAATTATATTAAGCCTATGAAAAAATGTCAAAAAATAAATATTTTATTCTGATTGTTGGAAAGAAAAGATGATTGTTTTGATTGTTGAAATTTATATTTTAACTCCAATACAAAATTTTTCTTTTGAATAAAGACGGTAAATAACCTTTCAATCGTAGCTATTTTTCGTCACAGTGAAATCATAAAAATTAAATGAAACAGTAGAAAAGGGTACTGTGATACTATAAGAAAATTATTGTCATTTTTATAAACCAGGTTGATATAAGTATTTACCTTTAACATAAATTTAAAGTGCTTCCCTTCTGGCCTTTGTCCGAGTGAAAGCGTCTATGATATCCTTATACTGTATGTTTTGGGTTAGCCTTCCCTCGATGGTGAGAAGGGATAGTAATATTCTGAAAATAATATTAATACCAACTCGAGCGAACTGTGGAATTTTATCAAAAATAAAAAAAGGCACCTACCGCCAAATGTATTAAAATTTGAAGGTCAGGAGCTGTCTAGGAATGATGAGATAGGAAATGCATTCGCTCAGTATTTTCAATCGGTATTTCTATCCTCCTCTCACACATATAATAATCTTAATGGTGATGCTGTTAGTAATAGAAATGATGAAATAGGGACACTGTGCATTGACCAAATTCAACTAAAGGAAGTTGAAAAAGCTATCAGAAATTTGAAATTGAAAACGACAGTTGGTTCTGATGGCATACCCTCATATGTAGTTAAGGGATGTGTTGATATATTTAAATATCCCCTATTGATAGCATTTAACTTATCTCTGAAAACATGTATTTTCCCCGACAAATGGAAATCTGCCCTGGTTTGTTCTATCCCAAAATCTAATAATAGTAGAGACATTAATGATTTCAGACCAATTGCAATATTATCAGCTTTTGCAAAAGTATTTGAACAGATCTTATACAAGAGAATTGGTAATCATATTCAACCAGTTATTTCAACTAAGCAGCATGGCTTTGTTTCTCAGAAATCCACGGTAACAAACTTAGCACTTGTTACGGACTACATAGCAAATTCGATGGACGAAGGCAAGCAAGTTGATGTGATTTATATTGACTTTGAGAAGGCATTCGACAGGGTTAATCACAATATATTACTGGAAAAATTAAATCACTATCACTTCTCACCCACTGTGATTAGGCTCCTCTATTCGTACTTAACAAATCGCAAGCAATCAGTTGTCTATAAAGAATATAAATCATATGAAATCATTCTGCACTCTCAGGAGTTCCTCAAGGTTCGAACCTAGGACCTTTGTTATTCCTTTTATTTGTTAATGACCTTCCTGATTGTGTGTCTGATAATGAAAAATTGTTATTTGCAGATGACTTTAAAATATATACAAAAGTCAACTCTATCGGAGACTGCATAAGACTTCAGCAAAGCTTAGATAATATTGCAAACTGGTGTGCTATTAATCAACTTGGAGTCAACATAAGTAAATGTATAGTATTATCATTGAATAGAAATAAAACCACTTATCAATTTGATTATTCCATTAATAAAATTGTACTAAACAGACCTACTGTAGTTAAGGATCTCGGTGTCAGTTTTGACTCGAAATTGACTTACATGTTACAAATATAACAAATGAAGCCTTGAAGTTACTAGGATTCGTAATTAGGACGGGAAGAGAATTCCACAACATATCAACATTGGAAAAAATTTACTATGCTTATGTTCGCTCCAAGGTAGAATATGCTTCTTCTATTTGGAATGCATATCAATTGAAACATTGCCAACAATTAGAGAAAATCCAATCAAAATTTCTTAAATTCCTGACTTTTAAAGAAACTCGAATCTATCCTGCTTATGATAGTTACAATGCAGTCATTAAGAATTTTAATATTCAGAGCTTAGAACAAGGGCGCAACATTGCTGATCTGTTATTTCTTCAAAAAAATGTTCAAAATAAGTTAGATTGTATGGATTTAGTTTCGACATTACAGTTTCGTGTCCCATCATCTAAAACTCGCGTTAATAATACTGGTTTCTTCCACTGTAAAAAGGCAAGAACCAATATCTTGATGAGGTCACCAATCTGGAGAATTTGTACTATGTATAACCAACTCTGTACAGTTCACAATGATCTGGACGTATGCTATATGTCGCCTAAAGAATTTAGAGATGCAATTGTCTATAAACTCTGTACAACTACTTTGTAAAGCTCAACACTATAATTAGGCCATTGCCTGTTGTGTTGTCACTAAATAAATAAATAATGTCAATCTACCATGGCTAGTTGAAGATCTTAAATAGTTCTTCACACGACGAAGTGTGAGAAAAGATCTCTCCCCTGTGCAGTTTGTGGCAGGAGCACTCATTCAGTTTGTGGCATTCTTATGGCTATGTCAACGTCAAAGCATTAGCTTCATTCCTTGTTCAGAATTTTTCACCACTATCATTTGCAATTTCATTCAAACTGTCAATAATGCCTTCCCAGTTTTCACTGAAAGCTTGACAGGCGTCGTGATGAGCATACCATCGAGTCTTGGATAGATTTTGTAGGTGTGAAGTACAATATTTTTTTTTGTATGATGACAAACTAATGTGAAGTACAAGAGGGGGCACAGCCTCACGCACCCGCCTGTACGAAACTTTACTGCAAATAGGTAATTCCACTCAACTTTAACTACAAATAATTAAAGCGAATAAACTCGCTAAATAAATCATTACTTCGAGGACGTTCATTCTAAATTGAAGACGGACGTGCCCGGGCCTAGTGGCAAATCCAGCCCTGATGGTACCGGTACACAAATAGTTTATTGTGTCAAGATTAGTAGAATCATTGTTCCTTATCAAAGTATTGAATTCAGTCCAGGTACTTTCCTCCTGATTTTGAGGATCTGTCAATCTCGTTAGTTCCCACATGAAGTGGGACAGTTTTCCCTTGGCAAATTAGTCTGTAGAGTCGCCAGAAGGAATGAACTGTGGCACTGGAGGAGGTACTTTCCTTTCTGCTTTAGGGGAAAATGCTGCTCTAAGAGCCTTCTGACTTACTTCTTGGTGATCTCGGGAACGGCTTTTCTGGCTTACAAGAAGCAGTAATTGGGTTGAATTATTATTGCGTTAATATGATTTATTGTTTGTTATTCCTCATTTTATCTAATTCTGAAGAAGTCTGGAAAAGAACAATAGCATCATCATTAAACTCACAAAGTTAACAAAAAGGAAAAGAGGCACGCGACCCTGCGGTGAGTACCTTTGAAACTTTCGATGGCTTTCCTACGGAGAATTAGGCATATCTCGTCACCAAGTCGTCCAATCCACATTTTCTTGTCTAATTCACTCGCATTATATGTTGAATGTTTCATCAAATAATAACTTAAATTTCCCAAAATTCAGTAGTTTTCCTGTAAAATACTGATTTCTCATGGCATTTTTTTTATATGAACTTACGTTTTTGGTAAGTTAAAGTTACAGAACTGCCGCCATTTTGAATCGGCGCCATACTTCAAAGCTACCATTCTGACATGTCCATCAAGGTTTATCGTGTACTACAGAGGATAGAAAATGTGATTACCGTTTATTTTAAGAAAGAGAATCCAAATCGGATAATTTGAACCCGTGCTATCCTGCGTTGATGTATAATCGTTATCCGTCATTTTGAATCGTCTCAAGAATTGACTGCTACCATTCGGGGACGTCCGTCATAGTTTTTGTGAACGAGGAAGATAGAAATGTTTATTGCCTTTCATTTAAAAATAAGAGGATAATCTAAATCGGATAATTTCAATCCGAAATATAATGGTTTAAAGTATCATAGCTATTCGCCAGTTTGAATCTCACACATTTGTGAAAACTACAATTCTTGGATATCTATAATAGCTTTTCGTGTATTAAGAGGGATAGCAAATTGTATTATCTTCTATTTAAAAAAATATTATGCAAATCGAATAATTACAACACGAGCTATACTGCTTTGAGGTATGATCCTTATCCATCATTTTGAATCGCCGCCATATTTGACAGCTACCATTCTGGGATGTCCAGCATAGTTTTTCGTTTACCACATGAGCCATACATTAACTGAACAAAGTTTTGTTTGGTCTCCACAAATTATAACAACATATCTATATTGGAGATCTGGCACCAGGACAATCACTAGATACATCAAAGAACGTACAAGTGAAAAATTATAAAAGATTAGAGTTTAGTTCCAAAGTATCCTACGGAGAAATTAGTGTAAATATTTTAATACCTACCAATGTGTTAGGGGATTCTTAGTGCTCTGGTTAAATATGAACTATAATTTCATCAGATTTTCCGGCCCATTATTTGTAATCAAATCATCAGGAAATTACATCAGCCAACAACGAATTATGTATCAAAACTAAATAGATCTTCCTTTGCATTTGGTAAACTTTCCATTAGTATTTTAACGTTATTCTTCGTAACATTAATAAAATACTTTCATGTTAGGTTTTTTAATAGAAACCTGATCATTACTGTTATCTGTAAAAAAAATCTGTTTAACTTCAATACAGAAACTAATAAATTCCAAAAGTAATTAGCAAATTAATTATTTCCTTTTTATGATTGTAAATTCTGAGATTTCTTTCCGTTTAGCATCTAAATAAAAGGCAGAAACAGAAAACGTCAGACAGAGTTTCAGCTGGCCTTAGATCGAATCAGCAACATGAACACTTTTATGGTAAGTAAGTCAACTCTTATTGTGTTGTTAAAAAAAACAAGCACAAGTGATAATTACAGTTCTCAAATAATAAATTATATTTGTGTAAGATTAGTTGTATCGCCATCAAAGCATAGGAGAATAAAAGTCAAAATTTTGTCCGCTTGTCTCTGCTACTATGAAACGGTGATCGGGGTGATGTAATTATTGTTGATTTTCTATCATTGGCGACAGTCGCAGTGACAATGATTTTTGTATTATCACACTGTCTTCTCATAAAAACAGCTGATTTCCACCTCTTGTAAAACTTACACAAATAGATTCGACTGTTACACAGTACCGTCAAGCGGGGTGACGTGATACAATTTGCAACTTCAAGACATTGTATTTTTTTAAAGTGACGAACGGAATGTATTTAAAATTAATGTCAATTTATAGGTATTGATACAGTATTTGAAAATTATTGACTTCATTGTATATATATGTTTTATATAGTAAAGTTACAATTAATAAAAAAAATGTTAATGTATTAAGTCATCCAGCCTACCGGGGTGACTTGATACGTGAATTCGTTTCCAGTGAGTGTATAATTTTCGTGCTCAACTGGGATGACTTAATACAAAAATTCCATAGTTTTAAGAAGGGATAGTTATTATTTCAACACAAATGATGGTTGCAATGCTAACGAATTGATTTTAAAGGTCCCTTAGGCATGTCAAGCTCAGGTTGACAGTACATTAAATATTACAATTACAAAAGTACGTATGTTAGCATTGAAGAGATTCTTATATTAAAATAGACAAATAAATCAAATAAGCTCATATCAAAAGAAAAACAAGTCATTCAATAGAAAGCAGAGGAATCCAATTCCTCATAGCGAAGTACTTTCTTTGGTGAAGACAGTTTGACAGTTTTATTTATAGTTGCTGTAGATAAAGTACTTATATCATTGACTCAGGGCACACTAACTGATCGCTCTTATGTTTTTTTTTTTTTTTTTTTCATGAATTTAAGTTCGATGGTCTTTGAATTTCCTCTGGAAGTTCTAGCTACATTTTCGTCTTTTACTGAAAACAATAGCTTCATTTCGAGTTTCCCAGCCCTCAGGTTAGAAAGTTTCCCGGTTTGGGGGAACAATGTTTTCTATATCCAATTGATATTAGCAGAGCAATATGTCACAGTTCTTTGCATTGTGACTGCAAGATGTATGCTTCATCTGCAAAGTGTTAGTGTATCAAGTCACCTCTGTAAAGGTGTAATTTTCTATATAAAAATAATTATTTACGAGTTATTTTACTTATCTTGAAAAGTACTTCACGAATTTTATCATGACTACTTACTAATACCTACTGGTAAATATAATAGTTCTCACACTATTACTTTCTCTAAAAAAGCAAAAAATAGAAGGGTGAGCAAATGTTGTATAATAACACACTAGTCGTATGTGGTGTGTTTACTAGTGGTATTAGTCGATAGAAACCAAATCCATTGTTACCAGTTTCAAATAATAGAGATTGAAATATATTATATACTACTTTTACAATATTATCTATAAAACTCATGTCACGAGAAAGTACTTTGTAAATATATGACGTTTTGTATCAAGTCACCCCGTTAGACGATACTTAAGAAGAGAAACTAAATATGGTCAGATTGACAATTTTATTGATGAAACATCTTTTTAAATTTCTGTTTAGGTCCTTTTCGCCCTAGTTGCTATCGCTTCCTCTGCGTATGCTGTTGGTGTTCTTGGAGGACTTGGAGGAGTTGATTACTATGTAAGTAACTAATTGTACAGTAAAACCTTATTAATTCGCACTTATTGTGGAATAGCTGAGCGAATTATCCACAATCCGGACTAAAGTAAATAACCTAATAGAACAGTGGAGGTTGCATTGAAACTCTCTAACAAAACTCTTTATATCACATTTAAAGTGCATAGGCCTAATACCTAGTGTAGGTTAATACTGTTTAGGAGATTATGAACTTATTTTAAGGCCTTTATGCATTTCAGGTTCATGCGACCGGGATAGGGTGAGGGAAGTTAGACGGCCAGGGCATATTTTGTAGGTAGCATCCCAGCATTTGCCTGATACGACAGCAAAAATCATGGAAAGACCTTAATGAGGATGGTCTACCTTTTTTTAACCATTGTAGAGATGCTATATGATTTAAAGGCTATGAAACAGTGATTTTCGTTTTAACCGACTTTTTCGTTATCCGCCCAGGGTCCGGTCCCATGGAGGTCGGTTAACAGGGAGTCTACTGTATAACATTTAAACGGAGGGTGCTTTTGGGGTCTGGGGAATCATGATAGGTGAAAGTGCAAAGAAATTTTGAAGTCGTGCACTCGTGATATCAGGGTGATTGCATTAGGCTGATTCCTAAAGAAACCTACCTGTGTTTTGATATTTCCTTCTTCCTCTTGTTCTTAAATGAACATAGTTATACCCA
>JAGDQP010027428.1:0-13713 GCA_022664845.1 Lepisma saccharinum
GGTAAAGAAATGTAAGCTAGATCAAATTTAATATTCCACATAATTAACATGTATTTTTTTTTTTTTTTTTTCCCTTAACCATATCTTTATAATAAAAAAATCCCTCTTAATTATGTGGAATATTAAATTTGATCTAGCTTACATTTCTTTACCATTTAGCTTTTAACTAATGTCATAGAAAGGATTTTTTAAGGATGTGATTTTTGTTATAGCAAAGGATAGACTATTATTGAATGGTCAAATTGAGGAACCCCTTAAACGAGATGGAAAGCAGCGATAGTCGAAATCAGATCTGAAACCAGCTCACTCTTTGGTAACTCAACTGACCCGGACATAGATGGCACGGAGACCAGATCTGGCAGTTGATCCGATTGACAAGACTGACTCCATCACCCGGCGACCCAATATCGACACGATGACCCCATTTGATTTGGTCTTCTTTCTGTGGTTTGAGTCAATTAATACGAGTGAGACCCGAAAGAAACCGGAATCGTTGTCTGGTGGGCGGATTCGTTGTGGTAAATGCTTCCGCCGCTAGATGCCTTTTGCTGGGACCTTCCTGCATCAGTCTACCAACCAGCGTTGTCGAGTGAAGTCGTGGTACCATGTAGGTTTTTGTTTGTTAAGCGCCTCTTGCTTGTTCTGCTTTTTTTTTGGATGACTGAAAAGTGAAAACAACGCGTGAGGATATGAAATTCTGTTTTCTGTTTGAGGAAACAGCTGTAATGCTTGAAACGCCTTACAAGAAAGCTGCTCTGTGAAAAACAAAACGTTACGAGTGGTTTTCCCACTTCGAGGTCACTTGAAGACCAACCTCGCTCTGGGCGACCCTCGACCTCTCGAACGGACGTAAACATGACCAGAATTCGTGGACTGATTATGGAAGTCAGTCGCACAAGAACTAACGAACTTGTTCACTTGTTTGGTGCGCTCTGTAGTTCCTGGCAACGGACTTTGAGCAAGGAATTGCAAATGAAAAAAGTTGCAGCAAACATCGTGCCTCACCAGCACAAAACCTTGATTGTGAAACAATTTTTAACAGCAAAAACATGAAAAAATTCTCAAAAGAAAACGTGTTACAGGTGTGGAAGAGGTGAAGAAAAATCGACAGAGCCATTAGGAAGTATCACTTGGCAAGAGTTTCGTGACTGCTTCGAAAATGAAAAACACGTTTAGAGTGGTGTTTTTCATCGAAGAGACAGTACTTTGAAAGAGATTCGAATTGTAACACCCAATAATAAATACAGAAAATTTTATTACAGAAGAATATAAAAATGTATTCCGGTTTCTCTTGGGTCCTCTCTCCTATTGTAATGTTTTAGATTCACAAGTTCTTTCAAAATTACGTATAAGTATTATTACTTATTTGCACATCTCCTAAAGAACAATTATTATTTAGGAGATATTATTTCCATTTGTTAGGAACTTTAGGTCGATTTTTTCATGCTATCAGGGTAGTGGTAAGCACCCAGTTCCTGGTCATCCCTGAAAGAAACACTCTTCAAACGTAGCCATGAATAATAAGGATAAAACAAAACATTCTACTTTGCTCTTCGTATCACTGGGTCGAAATCGGGTTAAAGGATTAAAGCGCGTCACCGGTCCAAAACTTGACTTACATTATCCTATTAACCCGGTGACCTGATCAGCTTTGATCGAAATGCATCCGATCCAGAGCTGTGCTCCAAATAATTTAACGAAGGGCTCGGATCAAATATAAATATTTAACAAAAGGTTCATGCGAGCCCCCTCATTCACACCCCTGCAGCAGGGGTGTGCTTCAAATAATTTATCAAAGGGCTTGTAATAAAAATAAGTAAGAAAGGACTCGCCCGAGCCCCTGTGAGCCCTTTCCAGCATACACCTGATCAGATCCCTCCGAAATATAGACCTGGGATCCGGTTTAGCTACGACTTCATGTGTCTAACAGTCTCGATGATTAATGCATTTTGTATACATTGAATAATTTGTTAGCATCTTCGTGTCTTCTTTTAATCACTAGTCCCCCCACTCCAACGTAGTGCATTTTTATAATAACTTAAATTTTCTGCTTTTTAAGGCATTTTAAGAATAATCTAAAACAACGATCTCCAACAAAAGATGGCAGGACTGCCTCCGTATATGTCTAACGTATTTTCACTGTTACACGAAATTTCATTGCTGCTCCTACAAATTCAAGCCTTGAGAGTTCAAACTTTAAGGGACTTCAGACTTGTTCATTGTTGAAGGAGCTTCATTGTTATAGGTTTGGATATTGACAACAGTAAAAGAAGCGATTTCAACAATGAAGGAAAACGAGAATAAAAAATCGGCATCGATCATTCCCTTGAATTGGTTATGAACTTTCTTACCTGACAGTTAGAACTGTCTAGGCTTGAATTTGTTGGAGTATCATTGAAATTGCGTGCAACGATAAAAACACATTAGACATATACGGAGATAGTGCTGCCATCTTTTGTTAGAGATCGTTGCTTTAGATTATCCTTAAGGAAAAATAGTACAGCCCGGATTAAATTAAATAGTTAAAAGCTGTTTTCTTTCGTTGCATGAAAAGAAGCAATTACAATAAGTTCCTTTTCTCCACGAGAGGGCAGGGTATTAGAAAACAGTAGAGTCACATACCTTCGTCACCATGGTAATAGAATAGCTAAAATTTATCCAAATCTAAAGGAAATCACGCTGGGAGTCGTTAGATGGCAGAAACGTACTCAAAATATTGTCCTGGAAATTCTTTAGGATATTTGAATTCTTTGGTGACAACCGTAAACTCGTCATCAAAGAAGGGAATGAGGTTATCTATTAATACATGTCGTAGTTTTTTTCGCATGATTATTTCTGTTTTACTTTCCGCTTATGCCCAGACATCAACCACAGGGTATCATGGTTCATACAGCGTTAAAGATATTTTATGGCCAAACCCGGGAACAATTATTCTTCTATCAGCCATATGAATGACTTTCTCAGCAACGAAAAATGTAGCAATGCTATATAATTTTCACACCTCTGCACTATGCAAAAAACAAGCAGTACTAATTAACACAATGATGCCGTTATCGTAGTAGAATTGTTGTTATAAATGCAATAAATTTTAACAACGCATGTATAATTTATTTTATTTATTCATAAGTGGTAACAAAATAAAGTCATACACTTGTGAAAAAAATAAAAAAAGTTACCGTGACAGGAATCGAACCAAGAAGCCAACGCTCTATTACTAAAAATGAATAGGTAACTGCGGGCAAACTCTTTCTTAAGGATATTTGAAGCACATACACTCTTCATTGCTAAACACTTGATATTAAAGTGACGTTACTTACTTCACATTGTAATATTTGTAATGCAGGACTGTCCACCACAGTTGGCCAATATATATGTCACTTCTGTGAGAGATATGGTAGGTGGCACAAGGGAGGCACTGAACCGTTGGACCAACTCCTACATATTACCTTTCTACCAACAAAGTACTTGAGTCCAACGTTGACTCACATGTTCTCCCCAATGCGGGGCCCGCTTTTTATCTTGACGGTGGACCGACTTCTCACCACTGACTAAAAGGCGACTTGGCGTAAGCACATCATCCACCCGCCTTCCAGCCTACGGTCCGGGGGTGTCACCACCGAAACGGGACGTTGGTTCACCGGCATGTGGTAGAATTTTGGTGGCACAAGACGTATCACCACCAGGTTGTTAACGGCCGTGTAAATCTAGGTTGGTGATTTTCAGATTTGGAAGGCAGCTTCTTTCTATTGTCTTACGTTGAATCAGTAACCCGAGTTAAGGTTATTGTAATGCAACGATCTCCTACAAAAGAGGGCAGCACTACCTCTGTATATGTCTAATGTATTTTTATCGTTACACGAAATTCCAAAACTGCTCTTACAAATTCAAGGAAGAAAGTTCATAACCAATTCAAGAGTTCTATCAATGCCGATTTTCAATTTTCTTTTTCGTTCATTGTTGAAAGAGCTTCATTGTTATAGGTTTTGATATTCACAACAACAATGAAGCGATTTCAACAGTGAAGAAAAAGGAAAATAAAAAAACCGGCATTGATCATCGAACTCTTGAATTGGTTATGAACTTTCTTCCCTGAAGGTTAGAACTCTCTAGGCTTGAATTTGTAGGAGCAGCCTTGAAATTTCGTGTAACGATAAAAATACATTAGACATATACGGAGATAGTGCTGCCATCATTTGTTGGAGAGCGTTGCTTTACATTAAACTTAATGAAGGACGGATGGACACAGAAAGCAAAAGTAGGAGACACCCAGAAAATGTTCTGAGTCCGCTAATGCTGAGTATTGGTCCTTGGTTAGATTTCAAAATACACATTCAATGCAAGCGTGAAATGATGTTTCATCATGTTTGTCGGATATAGATATAAGCTTGCAAAATCTCTCAGTCTGATGAAAGGCGGAACTTTTCTTTTACCTGTTGAAAAATTAACAATGAATCAAAACATAAACATCTTAATTCAGCGTTACTCAAATTTATTAAATTACATTAGCAAAGAGTTGGTAGAAAAGAAATCTTACTTTTAGGCGATCTTCTTGATTTTACTTTCATGAAGTAAAAAGCAACTGTCGCAAAATAATCAGAGAGAGAGAGAGAGAGAGAGACGGAGACAGAGAACACATTGCTTTTAATTAGATTCTATCTAACATGACTAACTTTTAAAAAACAACATGAAAGTTTTAGCATTATTTTTGTGTTTTACATCTAATTCACCACTGTTGGGATTGATTGTTGTAATTTGGTTTACAAAATAAGTTTATAAAGTGGAAAGTTTTATGAAAACAACATTTGTTTCACTTCGGTTCAATATATTTCCTTTTTTCTTTTTGTTAAATGTGTCCTTCCTTTATGGAGAGAATCACTCTGCAGCATTAGAAGGAAATGTAAGTCCCCTCAGGGTGTTTTTCTAAAAAGTTTGTCTTGTTTTATTTTGATTTGGTAGCAAATTAGCAAGTCATATTGTGATAATCTACAGAATACCCTGGAAGCAACAAGACAAACTTTGTAATTCTATTGCCCGAGATGCTTTGTGAAAAATGGAAGATGGATCAGTTCTTACCCATATTCATGCTAAAAGTGTAAGAGTTAGTATGGCCACCTTAAAGCATGGGAGATGGGGAACGAATAAAATCAGGACCTTCTCTGCGTTGCAAATTAACAAGGAGGTACGTTATCCGTAGAGCACAGGGATTGGAGATAAGACACATGAACGGGCTTCTTACGTAACACGTGCACTGTAAATACTACGGCCAAACCACCGCTCGCAAGCTCGTAGCGTGATGCAGTGGTAAGACATTGGCTTACTAAATAAAAAACCCAGGTTCGAATCTCGGCGGGGGAAAGATTTTTTTTTATTTCAAAATATATTTTTATATGTTCATAGTTGCTTTAGCATTACTCGGCCAGACTCTTCTACCACATAGATGCTACTGGAAGCTAGGATGTATATAAATGAACCAGGACTGCATGCACGCCGAGCGAAGCGATGTGTTCAATGGGGACACGGTGCGTCCGAAGGGAGCTGGGCGGCGCAGCCCCCGGTTAGCGGTGGGCATACTCAAAAGTGCTGTTAACATTCTATTCCACCTGTAAATTTTCTATTTGATAGAACCGTTTTTATCACATAAAATTCATTTTATCTTTATCTTATTTGAATCCCTGTGCTGTTAATTTACAGGCTCGAGAGAGTCATATAAAATCAAGTATGTTTGACTATTTCCCAATAGTGAAAAAAAAAAGTTGAATTCAGTTCTCCTGAATGAGTCCGCAAAAGCTTTTTTCTGAAAAATAAATTATTGAGAGAGCGCAGGGGTTTTCAAATTTTCATTAGTGTATATTTGTGTTGTTGTTATATGTTTATATTTGTATATATGTGTATATTTTTGTGTTATTTTCTCAACGTGAAACTATGCTTTGGAACGGTTTACTGGTTCAGTTATTGCATACGCACGAGCCCTCTGGGAGAGTAGGGGTGAGAGTTGCAGATCTAATTCTTAATGTTTACAAGTTTTAAATGTAAACCTAAGGCGTATCTTCACGTTGAGAAAGTAACACAAAAATATATTCAAATTTATACATGTAACAATAACACAAAATTTACAATAGTGAAAATTTCAAAGCTCTTGCAGCCCCCCGCCCTCAAGAATTTATTTTTCAGAAAATAGCTTTTGCAGGTTTATTCAGAAAAACTAAATTAAACTTATTTTCATACTAGAAAACCTTCCAACAAGTTTAATTTTTTTGTACTATCCTAGTAGACCAGGGGTAAACAATTCTAGGGACCCCATGCTAATATGTTTAAATAAATAAATACTATTCCAGTAGCTGAGCCCCAGTTTTGTAAATCATTGACTGAAGATTACTTCAGAACTTTGGTTATATTCGAGTTTTGATTTAGACTGAATTATTCACTATGAGTCTCCAAATTGAATTTAAAATTTTACTTTTATGACCTTTAGGCATCTATGGGTCAGTCCAGCATAGGGAAAAGACTGCGGGAAGGAGTCGGCCAAGCCCGAAGTTGAAGGTACCGTCCTGGCATTTGCCTTGATTTGATTGAGGAATATCCCTGGAAAAGCCGCAGTCATGACGGTTGGTCGCTGATGTTGAAACCAGTGCCTCCCGAATGTAAAGCCAACGCTCTATGAACTGAGCTACGGCCATTCTGTATAGTGGTAGTCTCCACGATCGACGCCTTTCTTTTCTTTAAAATTACGTTCAGCATTGCTGTGTTCGTAATGTTTGGCCCAGAGGATCTTCCCTAAAGGATCCATGTTAGATTTCCTTTTGGCGCTCTCATACTTTCCACCTGAAAAAAAATATTTATAATGTATTATGAACATATTCAAGCATACATATTTTTAAACAATAGCAGTTAAGATTATTATTATTCGTTTAGTTAATTCATTTTCATTTAATTAGAACAAGGAACTTTAAACGTTTGAAAGCGAAAGCTAATTCTGTTAAGAACTGTAATTTACAGCGTATTTGCTTGCTGTAATTATGTGCGTTAGTGTGTACGTACAATCTTTCATGTAGGCCCTCCTAACAGCAGTATTTGAAAATATTTCTGGCAAGGCACTAACTCTGAAATTTCTCAGAGGCTATTTAATCAAAATTTAGTACTCTGAACGTGTGCTGCATTGTATAGAAAAATAATATCCGGCTAATTGAAATCATTGTTTACCAATGTTGAAATTGCACTGACAAATTGTGAATAAGTACTTGTTTCTTCAGGATAAGATCTCGCTGTTGAACTGATACTGTGATGTGTTCCACTCTAATGTAATTACATATTAAGTACTTATCGAAAGGGTTTCATTGGGTGAAATTATATTCATCAAGTGGTTGGAACCTTTCCTGTAGCTGCTTCCAGAATTATTTCAGTGGCAACGCTTTAGTTCACATTTAAATGACTGTGTTCATTGTGAACTCTGTGTTGTTTGTCTTCATACGCATGATGGTGTTCAACCGCTCATTTCCAATACTAAAACTTACAAAGAATCAGCCTCGTAGCATAGTGAGTAAAACAGCATTTGAACTGCCTCTCACTCGTGTCCATGGAAAATTACATCTTGGAGTCTAGTAACCTCAAGCAACTATGAACCAATTCTCTGAAGAAAGGACGGAAATTTTTATGTTAATTAATAATAAATAATTTACACTATTCGATCTCTATCTGTGCAGTGTACCAACTAATTACAATTTAAGTATTGAAATGTTTGCTTCTAAACGTTTGTGTTATATTGTTCAAAAATTTGTGTTACCTGTCTTGTTCATTTAAATCCCGGAATACCTTTTCCGAGACTGTACAAGCCTTTTGTTTCATTGAAATATAAACACGTTTGCTACTAATTAGGTTGTACTAAATGACTATTGTCTCTTATCATCGCTAGGTGGCACGCATGTTAAGATCAAGAAATACAGTAGCTACAAGAATGTGCGTGCGTGTGTTGAACAGCATAATAGTGTATGTCATGGCAAGAAGCGCAAGGGTGGGTGCTACCACAATGGAAAGTATTTGCCAGAAAAACGATATTGTTTAATTATTAGCGATGTGCAATCGACTAGGATGTATTATTGTCTCATCATCTATATAATCAGGACCTCTCTCTGACCGATTTCCACTTGAAGACCACAAGAAGAGAACGTTCTTTGTCCATTGTTGGCTAAATTGAGATCAGTGATTTCGCCAGAACCCCCCCTGTGGGGTGTCACCCCCAAATACTCGAGAACACCCCCAACTTTGAAAAATGTAACGGTGAAGAATCGATAGAAACCATGCAACACTACAATTACACCCTCCCAATCTTGCCTTTACACCCCCCAAAAGTGAAAATCCTGGCGGAATCCCTGATTGAGATGATAGGACCATCTGTTTGGTCTTTGAAAGACTTTTCTTACAAGCTCTCTTGTATGAAGAGAATATGCAAAGTTCATCTGTTACAAGTAACACTTTATGTGTCAGTATATGAATGCTAATTGAGGACTTTTAAAATGTTATTTGTATAATCAAGATCACGTTCTTTCCCTGTGTGGTCTTCAGTGTTAATATGCATTTCAGGCTTACATTTCAGCACGTTTACAATGAGGTGAAGCAGTCTATATGCGTCTAAACACTGTCCGAAATACTAACAAATCTTTTTCTGCTGGTGGTATAAAAGTGCCAGTGAAATGCTGAGAGAAGAGCATATATGTAGCAAGGGATTACAGAAAGAAATTAATGTAGATTTCACTTCTATAAAACACGTTATCACAAGCACCTTTAACAGTCTCGGTTTAGCTTGAATGTCTCTCGTATGTTACCTATCTGCTGCAATAACCGTAGGCTGTAGTCTCTCAGAGATCTGTCTATAACGGCAATCGACGTATCTGACAATATCCATCTGATCCATGAAAGGAATACTTCGAACCGACCCGTGACCCAAATAACTTTGACCCAACCCGACCCGAGTGAGTCTAATCCGACCCGTCTGAGAGCACTAAATGGAAATTAGCGGCTTGGGGCTAGGGCAAATGAGAGCGAAACGAATTTTGGGGCTTCGTTTGTGCAGCGCAGGGTTGTCAGTCTAACATATTATTTTTCAAATGACATTACGTCAGGTTTTTATATATGTAGATTCAGTGCTAACAGTAAAACATACTCTGTCCTTTATGTTAAGATGTTTTGGAAACTTGGGCTGTTGTTATAAGGTGAGACAGAGAGACAGAGTGCTTCCAAATAATTGTGTTGAAGTGGCAACACTGCATGAATTCTGACATTGTAATGACTGTATTATTGCACTGCTTGTGTCCTGAATGGACACCTTCACGTTGACTACTAAAATGAATTTGAAGATACGAGGTAAAAACTGGTGGAGGATAACAGAGAGTGACTGTGAGTATTTCTGAAAGGTAGCACTAGGTAGCAGGACACTCATTCCACGTTCTGTCAGTGAGCAGCGCCACCGAACATTAAAGTCATTTCAGTGCTGTGCAGTGTGAAAATCCGACAAAATTTTAACATTCTTTCCTAGGCTACAAAATAGGTTTATTGATATACAATATTTGGGTAGAAAACACTCTCGAAAAAGTGTCCAAAAGTGTTCAGATAATGTTCTGAGATGAAAAATAAATATATAAGAGGTCAAGGTTTAACTCACGAGAGGTCTGAAAAATGTGCTATAAAAATGCAAAAGAAGTGGGTTCAGCAATAGAAAATATTTCAGTTGTAGTTTGTTGGAGATGAGGTGCGCAAAATTGCTTTTACCTCCTAATTTTATCTCTGGTGGAGATTTCAGGTTGCCCGTCCGTCCATGACACCGTGTGCAACCATTTAGTTCATGGAACAAATCCAATGGTGTGTCCAGGTTTAGTTCATGTAAATAATTGTTGTATTTATTTCTAAAAAAAAAGAAAAGTAGCGATATTTGTATACAAAAAACTGAGCAGAGAAATATTTTTTTCTATCGAATTTCTGTTTGCCTGAACTAGTCTGATAACTGCGTTTTCCATTTTGTGTACTCTCTCTCTCTCTCTTTGCGGGCTCTGTGTACTTTTACTCTTTTTTGTTTTGTCATATTCTCTTGTCACCCAAATGGAGATAAACCAAAAACAAAGGAATAGAAAAAAAACAAGGGAAAACAATAAAAATCTATCTGAATGCGGTACAATTCTTTTTTTGCCTCTCTATGTGAGTTTTTTTTCTGTGTGTTTTCTCGTGTAGGTTGGAAATGATTTCTGTGTTCAACATGTTCTTTTAATACTATTCTCTGGTTTTTCGTTGCTTGTATTCTCTTTTCTCTTATTCCCTCTTTTGTCTTCTTTATGAAATGAAACAAAAATCTATCAGTTTAAAACTGAATTATGCTTCTTACATGCTTTAGGGGTATTTTTAATGTTGATAATTGGTTGAACAGAGAAAACAATCAAAGTCATTTCATGCTATGAAAAACTGTTTGGTGATGCTCTTTTTTATTTAAAACATACTTTGAAGCAAGTAATTCAACTTTGAATGAGCGCCAATATTTACATAAAAACGGAAACTATAAAAATGACAATTTCACATTGGAATTACAAGAACAACCTGTACAAAAATGTACTTAATTAAACTATATGAAAGTAGTCTTATGATGAGTTGTATAATTATTATTATTTTCAATTACTATTGAATTCTGAGCAAACGTCGTTCAGATTTTAGAGCGTTAGTTAAGCAATCGGTAAGTCCTGAAAAAGCGGCTGCCTATCCTGACTGAAGTTTTCCAGTTTTTTCCTCAGCCATATCAGGCAAATGTCAGGATGATACCTACTAACTAGGCTCTGAGCGACTTCCTAGCACATACTACCAGCGCTGAGACTGAGATGCGTAAAGGTCACAAATAAATCTATATACGCGTATATGAAACTGAAAGGCTGTTTGTTTGTTTATTTGAACTCTAAACAACTCCACACACGTTCACGGATTGGAACTGAATTTGGCACACATATTTCTTATGATCTAGACAGATTCTTCAAGATTTACTGCGGAATTAAATGTTTGTTACTTCTCACCCTCCAAAGGAAATGAAATTCGAGTGTAACTTGAAACCACTTGAGTTAGAAACTTGATATTTGGCACGAAACTTCTTCGTTTCAGTTTATTAGCAACACGTATCTTAGTGTTTCGATTTGACACCCAATGGGAGTTGAGGGGGACTAAAACCTCTTTAGGAGTGGAATATGAGAACTGAAAAACAGCTAAAATTAGCAACTTGAAATTTCTCATGCATTTTGTTTAGCACAAAGAACAAATTGATGACAATATTACAAGTCAGCCTCTCATTATATTCACCTTGCACCAACGGGCGGGCAAATCAGCTAATTCAAAATACAAACTTTTGAATTTAGAAAATTCCTTGCCAAATATTGTCTACAAGTATGAATCTGAGCTGACAGGTTTTTCGTGTGAATATCGAAAATCATAGTTTCTATTTTGCTATAGTATAAACATTTCTAACTGTTATAGAACCTTCACTGTTTTTGACGAACCTTGAAAGGGTAGTTAATGAGAAGACGCTTAACTCAGCACTTAATAATAATTATTCTTCAAATTGATCGAATTTCTAGGAATGGATACGTCACCGGTTGTTATTTACAAAAAATAAAATAGATTTTATTGTAGAGAGAGTTTTAATATGTTATGTGAAAGCATGTGCATACGCATAATACCTAGGTAATACATAATGTACTTCGTTTCACTGGACCTACGTATATATCGCACATTTGTGTACATTAATTAACGATTTGATACTGTTTTTATGTTATACATGACAAAACAAGGGTTTTTCGACTTCAATATTTTTGTTCTCGAAATGGTGGGATAAAACTTGAAATTCATTCTAATCTCCGTGTTTCCTTATTTACTATTCTTTAACACAAAGTAGGCCATTACAGATTTGTCAATTTCTGACTACTTGCATAGTAGCTGAAATTAATTAGGCGACTCGTTTTCGATTATTTTAAGGTGAAAAAAAATGAAAATACGTATTTTTTATTGTTATTCTTGAATCCTGATATACGATTAGAGCCAATTAGGGTAGAAAAAGCAGTGTTTTAATCTGAAAATTAAAAAAAAAATGAATTTCTGAGAATTCGCTCATAACAATCAACTAATCCCGTACAACAAATATGTGACATTCACAAACTATATGACCTTGGAATCAATGTGGTCTATTCCCTGCATTCGTTGTAATCAGTGCTAAATCCGACAGATGGCGGTAGTTGCGTGTGTAGATGTATATAGAGTGTTTTAAATAGAAACCAGTAGATGGAGTTACCAGTGTAAGTGGATATCATTGAGTAGAGAGAACTAATTTCAAAGCTTAGGTGCGTGGAGTCGTCGGTTCGATCCCGGCTCATGATATGTGAATTTTGTGGTGGACAACACTGTGTTCGCGCGGTTTTCTGCATTGTCAATTATCATCCATTCAGCTAGAGCCAAAGTTACCTAAAGGCTTTAAATAAATAAAATTCAATTCAAAGCTTAGGTAGGTCATACTGAGTATCTGAACCCTTTCTATAAATAGACTTTTAAGTCCAGAAAACTTAAGAAATAGATAAACAAGAATAAGTGAACGAATCGAATTTGAAATTCGTTTTATGAAAGTGAGATCTGATAGTAGTAACACGATAGTAGTAGAAGTTTTTCGTTACTGATAGCTTATGGCTTTTAGAGATATCGTCTCTCTCTCTCTCTCTCTCTCTCTCTCTCTCTATCTATCTATCTATCTATCTATCTATCTATCTCCAACGTTTGATTTCGTACGTAGCGGGGAAATCCATCTCCGTTAAGGAGAGAAGTTATTTTTACTTTTTTCCTTAGATGGTCCTTCGTGCTTTAACTTTGATCTCAAAGTAGATTACCTTCCAACTCGTTAAAGGAGCGTTGCCTCGGAAAGTGCTTTCCCAACACACGACTTGCATCCGCATATCAATAAGGGCTATGAGCTGTATCGTTGCAGAAATGATCTCTTGAGGGTTCAGCCAGTTCCAAGTGATATGAACTGTTTCGCATCAAATAATCCAGGGCTTTTCAAATTTGGAGTCGCGAGAGGAGATGAAAAAAAAAATACTTTAACTAATGTTTTGTAGGTTAAAACTAATACATTTCAAAGAAGGTATTTTGGCAATCTTGTCTTTTATGTCTTGTATGTTTTGAAAATTAACTGAAAAGGAGTTCATTAGATGGATCAATCTATCACAAGGCTGGTTAGAAATTGCTCGTCACTATTTTTCCTTTTCACTTGTACAGATTTATACTTCATATTTTTATTAATGCACCTTTCAACAACACAAAGTTGCCAAGTTAGCTATATTGGGTATATATTGTGGACGTACTACATTTGTGAGTTAAGAAGGAAACCATATTTTATTCATTTTGTAAATCACAATCAAAGAAATCAACAAATGTAAAATGTCTGATATAAGGTTAATGTTTATGTTGGGAAAACAAGAATATATACTAGGAAATAAAATACAACAACTTGAGTAACTACTAATGCTCTCTTCCGCGTATGTCAGAACATACGAACGCTAGAATATTGATGAACTATTAGACTAGCATGAGGTGACCACTGTAAGGTCATGTGACATTAGTATGACGTAGAATGAGTAGGGATTCTTTAGTCTAGGTAAATGACCAACCATCTTCAAAATTGTTTTGTCACGATCAAAGAGTTTAAAA
>JAGDQP010027428.1:14113-25009 GCA_022664845.1 Lepisma saccharinum
TGCTTTATTAGTAAACACAAGGTACTGGATTTCACGAGCTGTGAGTTTCACAGCTTATCAGCCTTATTATATAGATAACTATGGAGTTTAAGGTAAGTGTAAATCGATTTCTACCGCTAGATGACAGCACTACCGCCGTACCAAGTCTCTCATGTATTTATTCACTGCACTAAATTTCAATGCTGCTCCTACAAATTCAAGCCTAAAAAGTTCAAACTTCGAGAGAAGAAAGTTCATAGCCATTTCATGATTTTTTTCCGTCCCGATTATTTATTTTCGTATTTGTTCATTGTTGAAATTGATTGTTGTAGTGAATATCCAAACCTATAAGAACTAATCTACTTCAACAATGAACAAAAAAGAATATTTTGAAACTTTTGAAATGGTTATGAACTTTTTTCTGTCGAAGTTGGAAATCTCTATACTTGAATTTGTAGGAGCAGCATTGCAATTTCGTACAACGATAAAAACTACATTAGAGATATAAGAAGGTAGAAGTGCCACCTGGTTTAATGATCATTGCTTTACACTGACCTTAAGTAAATACGTATAAAATATAACTAAATGTTTTATTTTTATCTTACACTAGCTGATTTGCCCGACCGTTGGTGCAGAGTGAGTAAAATACGTTAGCAACACTAATAGTCATACTACTACTACTACCACTACTACTACTACTACTACTACTACTACTGTAACGTGCATCCGTTACAGGTCACTAATCCAGGCCCAAAATTTGCGACAAAGAGAGAGAGAGAATGAAACGAAAAGTTCGTTTCTTCAATTTATTTTGGATATCTCAAAAGTTTAAAAAATGTGATTATTTGTAGAAAATACAGACAACAGCAACATTTTTGCCCATGTTCACTTGTTTTTCTTGCAATTATATGTAATACCGCGCGTATATGAAGAACTCTGAGTGTCCAGTGCGTACAACGGCGAATTATGTATGCAGTAGCTCGATAGGTGGTGATTATGTACGCACGCCGGAAGTTAACGTACAAACGGTGAGATGGAGGATTATTTCGTGAATTCAAGTTAATTGTATGAGAATAATATACACAAGTCACAAGTAGATCCAAGAGTTGCTGGATAGCTCCAGGAATGACGATAAACAAACTTGCTGCTGTAAATTAAGGTTACTGTAAAGTCAAGATCTTCAACAAAAGATGGCAGCACAATATCCGTATATGTCTAATGTACTTTTATCGTTGCACGAAATTTCCTTGCTGCTCCTACAAATTCAAGCCGAGCGAGTTTAAACTTTCAGGGAAGAAGGTTCATAACCAATGCAAGAGTTTGATCATTGCTGATGTTTTATTTTCTTTCTTGTTCATTGTTGAAAGAGCTTCATTGTTATAGGTTTGGATATTCATAAGAACAATGAAGCGATTTCGATGAGGATGTCGACAAATGAGTCGGTGAAAATATTTTTAGAAATTGCAATAAATACATGACGTAAAACCGGAAAAAAGTATTTTATTATGGAAAATCATCATGCAAGCTTCAAATTTCAATCAAGCACATGACCTGGTTTTAGAGCTAGACTTGTAAGAAAGGAACGATGTCCGGACTGTTTTACAATAATTGAGGCGTTTGAACCTTGAACTGATAAAAGCTACTGACATATGCGATTTGAAATGATCATAATACTAATTTTTAGGAAAAATACAATGCAATTCGAAGTCAATTAAAAATTGACTAGGTCCGTTTTGGCATGTGACTCTCCAACTTATCGGTGCATATTCGTACTGCATATATAGCTACTGTCTCCATGATTTTCTCTGAAACAATCAACAATGGACAAGTAATAAATGCTATTTACGTTCATCGACGTATGATTCTAAATATAAAATACTGCATTGTTATGTTTTAGCGGAGCTGTTTTGGAAGAGTAGTTCTATAACCTACATTTTTCTAGACTATCTTTGTGCCAAGGCTTGAATATCAGAAGTATATTTGGTTTCGTAATGCAAGCTGCAACGTCCTCTTTTAGATGAACATTTGTAAAAGAACTTTTGTTATATTTTTGGTAGAGTGCAGTTAACAAGATCTTTAAACCATTCAATTTCATCATTGTTGCTTATGCTCACAGTAATATTTGCCAGATTCTGAAGACCTGGAGTTTGATTATATCTGATGTATTGCTTTTACCTCAAGTTTATGTTTGATGTATCACTTTTAATGCTCATTTCGTGAATAGTCCATTCGAATTTCATGTGTGTAACATGTAATTTAGCAGTTAATTCGTTTTATAAACGACAACATAACTTGTTTTGTGGGATAACTGCAGGAAATATTCTATAAACATATTTCTATTACTCTGATGATGTACAAGGCACAATTTTTTAAAGCAACAGCGAAAAATCCCTACTAAACACGTCTTTTTGACTTCCGGGATGCGAGTCGTTTCGTGAAATTGTAAGGTGAATAAAATGGTGGAAGCTTCTGTGAAAAAGCACAATTCAAGTCCGGGAAATGTCGTTGCATTTTTTATTTAGTCAAAGTTGCAAGAAGTTTGCCACAAATTCAGAATTTAAGCTAGACAAACCTTGTTTTCTCTGGAAATAGTGTACTTTAACCGGTACCTTTTCGCAGATAGGCCTTCTTTTCTTTCTTAATTAACATTATCTTTTTGTTGTACTTCTCGAATGCTAACAGATGTCACCACTTGTTTATAATTTCCAGAAATTACACTTTCGTCGTTTTCTGCAGAAAATATTCAGATATGTGTAACCCATTTCCAAAATCGCCCTTGTCCAAGGGACATAAATGTTATGAAATCGAAAAAAAAAGAACACTTGTAATAAACTTCTTATTTTTCAAAGCTAGGGGAAAATTGCAGCCATGAATATCTGAGTGGTAGAAATGTGATTTGCCAAGATATTTCATTTTTTTTTTTTTCAAAAAAAGAATTTGGAAAGATTTGAACGCTATACGAATTGACGGATTCTAACAAAATTTGTCATACATGTTTCTTAGGACCTAGAATGATCAACTAGGACATCAAAAGGTTTCAAACACACTACTAAAGTGGGTAAAACGGGGTCGAGGTGAAATTTGGAAACAGCTTCAGCTAGAGACTTGATATTTGGCACAAGATTCCTTCATTTCAATTCATTAGCAATGGATAACTTAGTTAGTTAGTTTTTCGATTCTACACCCCCGGGGTGAGGGGACCAAAACCTCTTAAGGAGTGGAATATGAAAACTCGAAAACAGTTAAACTTAGTATCTTGAAATTTGATATGCGTATTTCTTATGACAATGAGCAGTTAATTACAATATTACAAGCCACCCCTTAAAGATTTCTATTTATTCACCCTGCATCAACAGGCGGGCAAATAAGCTAGTGTTATTATAAATTACTTTGTTCATTTATGTTAATTTGGTGACTTTTTTAATTTGACTTTTTTGAAGACTTCATCTTAATTCGATGCTCTTTGATGTTTGTGTTACGTACTATTAGTGGAGGAGATGAACTTTATGGTCAACCAATGTCAAAAACTAACGATGTAATTAGAACCTCGTTAAAACGCTGTAATAACTCCTTTGTGGCTTTCTTCTGAAAAGATATGCCAGCTCAAACAGCATGAAACGTGATTGCTGCCGTAGTATGCTTATGGTAGACTGAACCCCTGTTGGCTATACAACCCAAATTACACTGTGATACAGCGGTACAACATAGCAACAAGGGGTCGTGACAATTGTTTCGAAGAAGCTCTGAACACTGGGGGAGAGAAGTATTATATTGCTTTTCAGAAAATAAAGCAAACAATTATTTTAACCAAGTGATTTTTGTTCATACGAAAATTATTTTGTTGATATCTTTTGTAACTGCTTCTCTGTTTCAGTGTTTTTACAATTAGGGATTTTATTTCTCTACAATATACGAAGTAAGTTTGTCCAAAAGATATGGACGGTATTTGCCCTAAGCCAGAGATACCTAAAGGCAATAGAGAAGAAATGCAATGGAATTCAATTCATCGATCTGAGCATAAGTTGCCTAAAGGACTTAAATTAAATTCCGATTCAAAATTCAATTCAATTTACAAGATATTCAGAAAAGTATTTGATGTCATCCCTCCAGCATGTGACAAGCTTAGACTATATATGGAACTTCAATCCCTATCTGTATGTCTAATAATAATAAAAGTGATAGTAACAGAGAATTGTAATAGAGAATTACAGTTATGTATTAATAGATAGGTATGTAACAAAGAGTTGTAGGTTTCTAACCTGCAAATTTTATTTTTCTGAAGCTATCATTTTAAGTGACAAGACGTTATGAAAACTGGCAGCCACTATTTCTTTCTTCCTTCGTTTGTTTCTTTCTTTCCATTTTTTTCTTCTTTCTTTCTTTTCTTTTCCTCTTTCTTTCTTCTTCTCTTTCTTTCTTTCCCACTTTCTTTTCTTTCTTTCTTTCTTCATTCTTTCTTTCATTCTTTCTATTTCTTTCTTTCTTTCTTTCTTCGTTTCTTGTCTTTCTTTTTCTTTGTTTCCTTTATTCTTCATTTCTTTCTTTCTCTTTCACCTTTTCTTCCTTCCATTCTTCTATTTTCCTTCCCTCTTCCTTTATTCATTCTTCCCTTTCAATATTCCATTGGGCTTCTCATCTGTTTATTGTCTTATTTATTTTTGTTTTCCATTTTCCTTCCTTTCTTTATTCCCAATTATTTCGCTTGTCATTTCCATTGTTTTCTTTCTTCACCATCTTTCCTTACCTATCTCTGTTTACTTTTATCTCTCTTCATTCGTTTCTCCTTTTCTTTCTCTATTATTCCTTCCAAATTTCCTTCATTAATTACTTAATCTCTTCCTTACTGTGTTACATTTGTTCGTTTATTGCTTTCGTTTCTTTATTTCCGCTCTGTTCCTTTTTTGTATTTTCTTTCAAACTTTTCTCTTGCTTTCCTTTTGTTACTGTGCTACGTTTCCCTTTCCTTCCTCCTTCCTTCTTTAAGCCTATCTTTATTCTCTTCGTCATTCTCTCTTTCTTTCTTACTTCTCTTCTCTTCTCCTTCTTCAGGTAAAAGAGACAAAGAGAGTGATAGAACATTGGTCTTCTGTCTCCATTGGCTCTCCTATCTCTAATCTTAACAGAGTGGCAGCAAGGGAAAAAAGAAACCGGGGCTAGTGTGAGTGATGAATAAAACATGGCGGTGAGCGTGGGGCGAGGGAGGGCAGGAAGATTTAAACCAAAAAACACCCTTTTTCCTCCTTTTCTCAGGGATATCTACAGAGAAACACACACACGAGACTGAAAGGAATAAAGAAAATGAAGGAAAAACAAAATAGAAGATAAAACCTTTTCAAGAGTGTATCTATCTTGTTGAGATCGTCTTTCCGAGAGTTCATTCAGGGACTCCCACGAATACATGAATCAGTTGCAACTACATTCAAAAATTATCTCCCAGGGAAACGGAACAGATATAAATTTTCTGCTGAAATTTCAACTCTTTTTCAGGAAAGTTTTTATGTTATATTCATTGCTTTTACGAAACGCAACTGCAATTGTTCCTCGGCTGTTTATTGCAGAAACTTTTACAACGATAATCAAATCGTGAACATAGTTAGGTCTATCAAACGTTAACATAACAGAGCATAATCTTCAGAATACCAAATATCACAGTAGCCGAGACTTTTGTAGATTTCTCAGTTCTTGGATAAAACTTTAATGAACTCTATTTTGTACTGTCACAATTTAGTCACCACTTACTTTAGTTTGTCTCCATTACATGACTACAATGCTCTAGAAGAATCCTTAAATATCCATGACCTAGGAGGGATTCGAACCCGCATCTTTATGGTTAGCGGTCTAGTGACCTGGCCCACACTGTTGAAATGGAAGACACAACGTTCGCCCACTTTTTGGTTGAACGTTTAACGCCACGGAAGACTACAATTAAGATGAATGTTAACACCACAGAAAGATAAACGTTTGTCTCTTACGGTTGAACGTCCATCAGGATGAGATAAAGGTTTGGTTTCTGTGGGCTTAACTTTCATCCTATTTGTGGTTCTTCCTAAGGGTAAATGTTAACCAAAACTGGATGAAAGTAGATCCTCAGCTACATCCATTTTTTGGATTTAAACATGGGTCCAGTACCTTATATTACTACGAAATCACCTACAACAGTGCACTGTGCAAATACCTGATATTCTACGTAACGGGTTTATTTTACAATGTCAAATAAACACTAACTACGTTGATCTGAGAAGTTTTGAATGTGTGGTTAATCACCTAATGTAACGTAACTTCCATCATTATTTCGGGAAAGAGAGGAAGGACGGAGTCTCATGATCTAGCCACATAATAGATTCGTATATACTGCAGTAAATTCCTATAAGTTATAATGTTTTACTCGCGTTTGATACGTTAGTTGGTCCGCCATATTGAAAATGGTGAGGGCGGAAAATTTGGCACCCAACATTTTCTGTTTCTGCGCACCAAATACATGAAGAATGTGCAAAAAAATCAAACGTGGCACACTGTAAAAATAGGAGACACAACGTTCATCCAAAAAATGGAGGCAGCTGAGCTGCCTCCACTTTTTGGATTAACCTACATTCAGCCAGTTTTCCGTTGAACGTTTTACTTTCTGTAAAATTTCAAAATGCGTGTATACATATATATGAGTGTTCCAACGTATTTAGTTCAATCCTAGAAAAGAATAAAAGGAAATATTCCTTTAAAATAAAAAATAAAAAAAAGGTAGTTGAAGTGGTCGGGTTTCGATCCAGGGTCCACGAGCACTATGGTCAGACGCTCTAACCACTTCGCTACAAAGGCAGTTGGTGACTCTGACTTTCCGAGCGAGCTATGGCTTTACTGTGAAGGTGGTTAATTATTAACACGTTTATGATTTTACTACGAGGAATGTCTCGTGAAAAAAGGAGAGATACGTTTGCTACAATGTAAAGATTTATACCCAACTTAATTTCTCGGTCCACCAGTAAACTGTTTGCTGTTCACAGTGTAAAGGCAATCTAAACACTCAAAATGGCGGGACGTTCAGTGACAAGCAAGTAACGTTACTCCTGTTATTGGATTATAGAATATCCAACTAATGCTTAAACTTCATCCACAAAAGTACGTAACCTCAAAATTTCCTGTTTAGCTTACACTTCGATTAGAAAATGACCTAGTTTTAAGCTTAAAATAAGTTGAACGTTCACGGATAAATCACTTTGGCCAGTTTCAACCCATTTTCAGTTAACGTTAAACTATTACAAAGAAAGTGTTTAACTTTAAAAAGGAGTTAATTTTACCAATCTTTCCACTAAAAGGCTTACACTATATCCACGTTTAAGAGTAAATACAACAAAACGATAATTTTCGACTTTTATTTCTCCATAAAGCGGAGTAACTTTCATCCATTTCGTGTTTCCACTTTTTACAGTGCAAGCAAATAGCACGGGAGACCAAATTCCACCGTACTATACCTTGAAGATCTTGAGTGCACTAAAAAGACCAACTACTTCTTCTACTGTTTTCCCCTTCCAATTATACGTAGATCCTACATACACATTAACCTCCGTTCGTAACAAAAACAAATATGGCGTCGTGCTGACTGAAACAAAAGTGACATTATTCCTTTCTTGGCGTAAAGTTTAATCTAGAACGACGTAAACGTTCATCCGAAAATGTATGTAATCTCAAAATGGCAGGTTAACCTTACACTTCGACCAACAAGAACCGGATTTAGAGCGCAAAATTGGTTGAACATTACACGAAAACGCAAAATCTCTTCGACTAGTTTCAACCATTTTCTCAGTTAACATAAAGGCATTAAGAAAAACATGTTCAACTTTTAAATGGCGTTAAGTACACCACTCATCACAAAGAAGGGCTTAAAGTAAATCCACATTTAAGAGTAAGGAGGCGAAAACACCTAATTTGTTATATTTGTTTCTCCATAAAGCGAAGTGACATTCATTCATCGCTTGTTTTCGTGCTTTACAGTGCACATGAGATCGACTCATGACTTACCCAACATTGGCGTAAATCAGAAGTAGTTAGACCAAAGGTGATGGTGAAGACTTCGAACATCTGCCAGGAGCCAAAAATGTATTCCAGAATGTAAACTTAAGATGCTGTAAGAAGAAGACATATTGTTTTAGATCCTGTTGTGGTGAATGTTGATTTTCTAACAATGGAACTCACAACTTTGGGTGTATCCCGGACGCTTCCACTAGTAATAATTTTTATAAAGTTACAGCGTTTCAAAAGAGATTTAAAGCCATTGTATTTATTTTTTATTGTGTTTAATTAATTTATTGATATCTGTGAAAAAGTTTACGTTAGTTGATAATGTAACAGTATTAGGTTATAAAGTTACAAGCTTCCACTATAATACTATTGATGAGTGATACGTTTATAAAGATTAGGACGTCATTACTTAATTAAAGTCTCAGCACTCATCAATCGACAAGATTTCGAGATCGCTGTCCATTGTATTTCATAGTAATGTGTAAGTTCTAGTGCGCTATCAACTTAGATTTTTAATAGTACTCTTAGTTTTTTAAATATTTTGAAAAAATGATAAAAATGGGGGAGGGGGTTGGAGCGAGGAGCCCTCTTAAGTACATATGGAATTTAAAACTGTCTTTATTCGATACGCCTCCAAAGTGTGATGCGTATAGAGTTAATAGAACAGTTTTCCTTATTTTCCCAAGAAATTAAAAGTTATTTTTAACATTATAATGCTACTTATAATTTTGTTTTGAATATAAATATTATAAGGGGTCTAAGTACTTCATATAAATAAGGGATGGCGTCCCTCGCCGATAAATCTTCAACATTAGGATAGAGAGTGGAAGTTTCGTCAAGATACAATATCAGCATCTGCTTTCTGAAACTGAAGAAAACACTTTAAAACGTAAGTCATTATGGCCTTCAGAAAGACTCAAATCTGCTTACCTACCAAAAATACCATTATTCAGTCTGCGACCGTAACTACTAGAGCACGAGGACTGGGTAATTGCCACTTGTCAAACGTTTATGGTTGGATATGATGATTATACGTAAAGTATAATGCTATTTTTATTATAATTTGAGCTCGTCATCTAGTTTACTTTTTCATTGCATAAGGGAGTCTTTTTACTCTAAGGTGGCTAATTAGCCTCAGTTGTGAAAAATCAGAAAGAGGCGCGAAGGAGCTGTTGCTCCATTTCCGTTCACGAATCTGTGACAGGATTTGTACGTTGATTCTGTAGAAGTTAATTCCAAAACTTTAACTTGTTGATTAATTGAATTGAAAAGTTTCATTTGACTTGCATTTTGTGACAAGTTTATTGGAAGGGATGTTAAAATACCGAGAGAAAGGGGGCGGAGAAAGAAAAGGAGCGAGAGGAAGGGGGAAAGAAGGAAGATAGTGTAATAAACTTGAAAACAAGTTTAAAGATAATTTCAAATTTTGAGACAGAAATATCTCTGAAATATTGTTTCTCGCCTCTTCAACAGCATCTTAGTATTACAAGCAGTTATAGGTTACACTTTGAAGTACTTCTAGAAGAAGAAACTGGCAAGGTAGCGCTAATACTTTGCAGCTTGTCCGCTTTACAGACGGATGAAAGCACATATAGACAATACCAAATTTTAAAGGGTTCAAAAAAGTATTACAACACATTTAAACGTCAAAAACAAAAGAATAGAAAGGAATAGGTTTTGAAAGGAAATCTAATGATATAGAGATTCTGATATTCCTCAAAGGTTGATCTCGCAAGTATTATCCACAGATGACATTAAAGACAGAAAAAAACTTGGTGCAGTCTTTACGCTCCTCAGAGTGAATGATGGCTTGCAGTTAAATACAGCACCATGTGCTCTTGCATACATGGACGCATGCCTTCAGGGTTTTATTGCAACGGCTCCTGGGCTATTGATTTTTTAGCTCTTGTCTTACGCACCAACGTTCACAATGCTATCCGAATGACATTTCTAATCATCATGCTTTCAACACAAATATTCCCTCGAGCTACTAATAATGTAGTAACGATTTACATGCACATACTCACATACACACACATTCAAATGGTTATTAACAAATACAAATAATATAAGAGTACTAGTGTATAATCCATTAGGAAATTAACAGAAAGAACAAAATAATAATAATAATAATAAATGTTTATTAAGGTAATACGTCATTATTCCCACTGATATGTACTAATAGTTTTAAATCATGCGCATAGAACAGTAGGGTTGTTTGTATATGATACCCTTGTACAAAGGTCATTTATATAAATATTAAACAAAAGGATAAAGAAGATACATGGGTGAATATTTAGAAAGAAGATGGAAATTATTAATAAAAAAACAAGTGGATTAATTATTTATTTGTTTGCAATTCTCTAACTATTTTACTTATACTATTGTGTGGTGACTTCTAAAGTATATTTGTTTGAGATTTCTTACAGTATAACAAATCAAAATGACCCAATTGTGTATTTCGAAGGGAAACTTGTATTTGAAATCAGAGAGTACTTCACCACAATCTATGGTATTGTGAAATAGCATATCAAGGAATATATCATTTCATTATTTGACGGAAAGACTAAAGTGTGAATCATTGCAACAACTTACACGAGACGTGTATCGTTTTGTAGAGAAATTTCAAGTGGAGGTCTCGTTATAATAATTTCGTGATGAAGTAGAAATGGATAGGCAAAACCAGACAAATGCAAGTTTTACGCATGACTGATAAAAGTAAGTTGCATATTTTTAACTGTTTCCTTTTCTGAGAAATTTCATACAACTAAATAATGACTGATCACTGTAGTGAAATCTGTTTCTTTCTATTGCCCTTAGGTTGTGAAAAGTAGACGAACCAATAATGTGACATACAAGCAACATAAAATTACCAATAAGGTAACATAATGGTAGCAGTCGTTT
>JAGDQP010027429.1:8882-25009 GCA_022664845.1 Lepisma saccharinum
ATAATAATAATAATAATAATAATAATAATAATAATAATAAATTTAATGTTGCTGTACTCTCTTTTTCATCAAACCACTTAAAACAAGGGCACGTCCTTTCTTCGTCTAATATTTTAATACTTAATGAAATGCAAGAAAATACTCATTCATATATACTTTTCCATTCACTCATTGTTTTATCCTTCGAACATTCTGTTTTATATTCCTAATTTATTATAGCCCAAACGTCCTGCTGTAAAACGAGTTTTCTTGAGGTCCGAAATGGTGATCACATTAATAATAATTTATGAAGAAGAAATATATTATCAACACTTTATGCTTGTCGCCACTTACGCTCTAGAACTGGCAAAACAATTCGAAAAAGAATGTGACATCATAGCGGATGCTTCCTCTCCGAAACACCTTAATCTCTATTATTTGTTTCAACTATATTGACATTCTCGCCCCTATATATGTACAAAACTTAATTACGAGATACACGTATAATTAATGACTAGAAAACGGCTTTTCTGTATACATATATTTTAGTGAGCTTTGCAATTCATATCACCTTTAGAAAATTTATTTTAGTTGCTCTCCATGAACTGAAGAAGCTAAATTTCTACCTCTACTTATTCTATAACTAAACAATCGAGAATATTAAATTAAAAATTCAAGTTATGATTTTCGATTCAAGCACGCGATCTCACTGTCCAGACCAGAATCTCTTTCGTTAGGGATCAACAATGATTCTGCAAAGACAAATAAAAATAAACGTTCTTAATGAGAAGCGCTAAATTGTACGTACTTAGTCACAACTTCATTCCTTTGGAGATCCAGAGTCCACCTGTTCATCATACATGGTGTATCATTTAAGGTTATTACCCCTAGAACGGATTTTGAGCAGGCTAAAAATACCCAGATTCCTTTCCTTATGGAAGAAAGGAAAGTTCGCAAACACATGTTTGTACGATTTCTTCTTTCAGAGACAAATCTCAATTCATACTCGTTTTTCTGTGCAATATTACATCATTCCGACAATTTGCTTGCTTTCAACAATTGCACTGATGGAACCGAGATATTTTTCTGTTAATAAGAAACAATTTTAGCCACTTTCACCACCCATAACTGTTCGTTGTAGCTGCATTGTAGAGCAATACACGAAGTTTCTCATCCCTTCCTAAGACTAGCTCTTTTGCCTGCAAGTCTTAAAAGCTACACATTTTTATATAAAATATTAATTTTGGATAGTCGTGCTTGATTTATGCATTCATATTAATTTATGGACAATCGTAGCTTGGTTAGAAATGCGGTATAAAATTTTAATAATTGAGTCAGAACGGATAGACATTTTGGCTAATGTAATTATGAATAAGAATGAAATATAATAACTCCTTCTGTATTATAGGTGCATAGGAAAACCTACAAAGGAAATAATACAAAGGTCATCAACAATAATGGAAAATTATTATAAAAATTTTGTACATGTTTAGAAAGTTTGATATCACTTCGTTAGCTACATGGTAATGATTAAATTAGTATTTCAAACTTATTCGAGTATGAGAAATATCAAAGCTAATGCCAGTAAATTATATATGTAGGAAAAGTATAGTTAACAAGTTACATTTTACAAGAGATAAGCAAAGTCAGATAACGGGACAAACTTATAGCAAAGAACATCATGAATGAAAAAATCCCAAATTCGTGACCCTGGAAATACAAAGAAAAATTCCTGCGCCTCTTTCTAAAACTAGTACTAAATACGCATTTGGCAAAGCTGTATACCCTGACAAGTTGCCAGAGAAAGTTGTTTATAGGTTTGGCATAACATTGCAACTGCTCTGAATAATTATATGAGGCTCGCCATTTATGCGATGTGCCCATTGTGCAAGTGCGTATTGCTTCAACCACTCTGAAGAAAATGAGTACATGTGTGTTACCGTGTGAAAATCTATCGTTATTTCATTATAATTTCTTTATATTTACAAAAATGCAATCTTCTTCAAGCATAAACAACGTGTTATTCTACGTTTTAACCTCTTTGTTCAACTAATATTCTGTCGCCAATATATCTTTCCTCCATCAATTGCACATTTCTAATAAGTAACAACTGGGGTTTCTATAATTTGGTTGTGGTTTCGAGGATCACAAATGTGGGATTCTTATTTATTTATGAAGTTCTATAGAATAAGTCTAGTGCCATTGCCCGACTATACTGACACCAAGTGAAGTTCCTTTGTTAATATTTCACTATGAATACAAAAGTTAAAAATATCAATATACAAGTAAACGACATACAGTCGGTATAAGGCAATATCAATGTTCTCTAACTGCAGCAGAAAAATATATAAACCACCGCTACTGTTGACCACGAGACGAGACTATATTTCAGGCTGTCTCGTTTTGTCCCGTCCCGTCTCGAGTTGTTTCGACTTTTCTCGTCTTTTTTCAAATTTACCTTTTTTCAATATTTCAGCCAGATGAAGACGTTGAGCAATGAGATTGGTCAGATTACAATTCTGACAATTCCGGTTTTTGCGCTTATTCTCTGTCACTTAGAAAGTCATCCTACTCTTATTCCTCACCAATTGTCAAAACCACTTTATTTTAGTCTTTTGTTGATAAGCTCATGTTTTGTTTCTTCCAAAATGTAACAAAACACATGAAAATACAAACAATTGTAGGATCTGAATACACAACACAGCAAGCTTTGGATGGCATCATATTGGAATAACATATCTAAATTATATTGTCATAGCAAACATCCTTTTAAAACTTAGCACTGAAAACTAGACTGAGACGATTTTGTCTTTGTTCTCAACAAAGTTAATTAATGAACTGCCATTCAGAGAACATGTGGAGTGTTTTTTGTTGTATAAGAGTTTTACACAAATATAAACACGTCGATCGGTGCTTTAATATTCCAGTTGAATCTGGAGCGTTATCTCGAAATAAAATAAACGCTGGTACTGATTTTGAAGAGAAATAGCTCATTCCGACTGACGTGAGTAATTCTTGACACAATATTTTTTTTTTTCATTTTTCTACACTTTTGAGATAAGGTGATGTCTCGTCTGGTGGGCAAAACTAACCACCGCATTTTACACACTTTCATTTTTATCTACTGTTTTAAATTGTCAGTTTATATTAAAAATAGCCAAAAATCTGCAATAGTCAACAATACTGATTATCTACAAAATTTTAAATGTAAAGTTTAATAAGATGAAATATGTAGGTGGACTTAAACAGCAATCGTGTTTTAATGCAGTAACTGTTATAAAGGGTGTGTATAGACATTAAAATGACCAAGCGAAATAAAATATCAATAAAGTCGCAAATATCGCTAGTTGTCAGTGAAACAACCTAGGTTCGAACATCCCTTGATCCATATTTTATACTGAAATGCATAAACAACAATACTTTAGGGTTTAATCTCACCATAAACTGTCTGGCTCTTTCAGCATCTTCTTCATATTCAGGGGCCTTGGCTTCTGGCCATTCCATATTGAGTGTGATTCCTACTTCGCCTTGAAAAGAATAAATACCCACAAAATTTTGTCTTAAAACAGCACGAAAAACGCATATACGATAGCAATAAGCTAACAATAATAATATTTACATGTTAGATGAAAGTATTTTTTTTTAAATTTATTTTCTATCTCTATAGGTATTAATAGAAAAGGAACATTGGAGAAAGCATACCTGCATACCGCCTACAAAATGTAAAAAATCATGAACCTATTTCTTATGAAAATTTATTTGCTAAACACCTCGCAACTTCCTTCAAGTAACTTTTTATCAGATATTTGTAACTTCGCAGCACGTGGGACATTTTGGAACAAGAGTAAAGTAGTCAGTGGACTTAAAAACTACAGGCATTTGCAAACCAAATTAAACGAAACATAGCTCGGAAAATATATCGAGTGCTTCGAAATCACAGTTGAGAGTTCGTGAAGTTATCAATATTATAGTCACGATTTTAGTAGCTGTTGAGAACTTACGAGATATTTTAAATAATGATCTACATCAGGTTACCTTAAGTCATAGGCAGGGGTGGATTTCGGTTTCATTTCTTGGCCTGGCCCACTGCTCTGCAGGGGTACATTTTTGGGGCAGTATAACGATTCATTATATAATAATAATAATAATAATAATAATAATAATAATAATAATTATTATTATTATTATTATTATTATTATTTGTTCCGCTATGCGTTTGGAAACTTTTGGCCTACCCCGGCGAGGCCAGTACAGGGCCGAAATCCGCCCCTGCGCTCTTTAGCTTCCCCAGAAATTAAGCTCTGATTCTAACAGACATTTAAAATCACTTACATATATGAGTAGCTTACTCTTCGTGTTTTGTTTTTCATATATGCCAATGGACTAGACACTAGTTCAATTATTTCCTGCTGTGAGAAGAGCTCAACAACGGATTAAATTTGAACTCCGCTGAGCAACAGACTTCACCCGAAGAGGTGATGTGACCGAAATCCACAAAGAAGTTACAAAATTATGCCAACATGGTTATAATGATTTTTATCAAACTAAATTTCTCGTAAGACAAGTATTTTTACACTTACGCGATTTCTTTTTAGTTGTAACTGATAAGATTTTTCCCTAGCATATTGTTCCATATTTTTTTTATTATCACTTCGAGGACCACTCTGCTGGAAATAAATTTGTGCAGGAGCATTTTGTTTCATCTTCTCGTGTAAAATTTGAAGTTACGACTTACCTTTCGATATATACAGGGTGTTACAAAATAGCACAAACAAAACTATTTCACGGGATTCCTGCCATGAAAATAAAAATAAAAAAATGATAAATGCTTTATTTCGACGATATAGACTTACAAAAGCGTGGGAAAATGAGCTCGAGCTTGAAATTTCCAATACCACTAACAGAAGAATTGAGGCTTCGTGGTACCCTAAAATACTTCAATATATTTCAAAAGTGAAAATCCGCTACCAATTTACGAAACTCTTTGAAATGTGCAAAAAAAAAAAAAAGTTAAACATTTCAATTTACTTCCTTGTGTTAAAAACTATGTCAATTTTATGTCCAACATTCCCTATACTGACGCCGCTCAGCCTTTGTCGAGGATATAGAGACAGCACAAAATGGTCACTATTGTTGTCGGAAACGAACAACAAAAAGAGGGTTTATTAGTCTTGTATTTAGCGACGTACTTGGCGCTTTTCTTGTGAAAAAAATATTTAAGGCCAATAAATGATTTTGAATGAACTTCTGAATGGTGTGGAATATGAAAGGAATACGAAGGAGAAAAAATGCGCCTTCTTTTCCATTTCACACTCATCCGTCCTGCCCTAAACTGCCTTTGGCAATGGGAGAAGCACTGCATTATGACACCGACTGGGTTGTGTTTTTCGGGATAAAATTCAGCTTGGTTTGTACATACAACTTCATTTCTTTCCATTCATTATTTCCAAACTGGGGAAAGGCTCTTCAACTCCTGCAACCACAAACCTTACGCGGTCATAAAATTCTTTATGTATAAGCAGCATTTGGTCCTGTTATCTCTCTCTTTCTCTCACAATCTTATCACTCACATCTTCTCTTTTTTCTGCTTCAGATGTATATATTTAAAGGGCGACGATTGACAACGTATTGCAAAATTAATCGCTTCCATGGAGAGGCCGAGAGAGGGCAAAAGAAGTTAGTGAACGTCGAAGGAACCTCCGAAGTCCGAATTGTGATTTGCTTTCAGCGAGTTTATGATAATAAAAGTGGGAAAAGTGAAGACATTTTACAGAGGCCTCTTTCTTTTGTAACGGGATTATAAATGTTGGCTGTTTGTCCAGGGTGAAAAATTCTTCCAGCTTCTGCGAGATTGAATGCTCGTGTAGTTCTAACCATCGTTCCCAAGCACTGAACTGAAAAATATAATAAATTTTCCATTTCATTATGAATGTGAATTTTTTATATTTTGAATCGTCACTCACTGAGCATGTACGGATAAGTGGAATGTTATGGATCATTCGTGTAATGAATTCATTTTTTAGAACAAGTATGAAAACACAATTTGAAATATTACACCCCCAAAAGAGAGGTGTTTGCAATAATGCATCAGGGGGTGTTGTGGGTGTCCTTAGGGGAGTGTGGATAAATCACTGGCTTAAATTGTATGTGGGAGATCATAATAGGACAAGGTTTCTTGCAAGAGGGGCCGAAAATTCTAGTTACACCACTCGTAATAGCATACGGAACATAGTTTGAAACAGGAACGGACTGGTAAACAAAGGGCCCTACCCGAGAAATGAATAAGCTCTAGTGCTAGTGGGTGTTGTGGAGCGTGGGTCCCAAATACACCTTTCAAGGGCCTTCAATACCGTTCATGGTAGTGGGCCCCCAAAACTTGTAAAGGCCTTTAGGATACTGATCAAGGGCCTGTTTCACGAAAGTACTTGTTAATTTTTCACTCTTCGGTTTCCATTTCCAGAGGACTGTCACAAGACCGCCAACCTTCCACCACAATATTTATGTGTACTGTCGTTTGGTTGCCTAGTTTTTGGAGTCAAAAGTTTACTGACAATTGAATATTTCCTAGTATAATCACACTCCTTGCACAAAATGATAGAACAGTGACTGAATGAGAACAAGGGCTTGTGGCGGAAGGTAAGCGCTCTTGAGACAGGCTTCCTGAAATGCAAACTAAAGAGTGAAAAGTTGGCAAGTACGTTCGTGAAACAGACCCCAGGTCTCAAAATACAAAGTTTTTTAATAACGTAAATCTTGCGCCTTAAAAGAGTATGAATGTATTAAAGCCTTGAGCATTTATCATTAAACACTACAGCCCCCTTCTAGCAATTTATAAGGGCCCTACAGACACAGTAGGCCTGCTGAGATTACAACACTAACACTACCTCCATCTATAAGTCTTGTGTGTGAAAACTGCTAATTTTAGACTCACGACAAGACCCTAACGCCACAAGTAGTAGCAAAAGTGGAGTAAGCGGTATTTTTTTATTGGGTAACATTACGCTTCCAAGACAAAAGGACCGGCGCGGGTGAGGGGGGCACCTGGGAATTTCCGTGTTTCCGGCCGGGCCAGTCCGCCCCTGGTTTCAAATTTCCTGGCGCCTTCAAAAGTATCTTCGGAGCTGTACAACTGTTCTACGCAGAGGTTTATCTACAAGAAACCCTGAGCAAACACAAAGCTAGCGGACATGACAATGCTTGTGAGAATTCTGGCACTGTCAGGGACTAGCCTATGTATTAATAACTTACTGTAACATTCAGATAATACATTATTAAAATTTTAGTTCGACCGATTCTATAAAGTAATTTTTGTTTATCCACAAAACAAAACTGGGGTTTAACAGACTACAGCGGGATTTAGCCTGGCCCGGCCAGGCCTCTGAAAACTTTTGGCCTGGCCTGGCCCGGCCAGGCAGGGCCATGCCCGAAATCCCCCCCTGGTCATAGGTTTTTAGTAATTTAAAGAACGAATATTTCAAAGCATTATTTTTCTCTTGGCACCAAACGTCATTTCGGGTCACACGAGTTTTCTTACCTTTTTGTTCCTCCTTGAACTCGTCTTGATATATGTGGTAAGCTTTGGCATGAGCTTTCAGGATAGTGTGAGCAGATAAGTATTCACCAATACCATGTGCGTTTATACCTGGTGCTGATCCCCCAGTACTACCATATCCTAAGCTTACGTGGTAAGGTTCATTAAATGTGAGCCACCTTTTAACCTGTTCGTAAGAAAACAACACTCATTAACAATAATTGGAATATGAATTAAAGTGTTTTAAGTTTCCAAATAATTTCTTTTTATGTACGCACTTTTCTTAACCACAGATAAAGTTGGATAATGAATACACTTTATAAATCGATTAATCGTATTCACATGATGGTAACCAAATATATCTGAAAACCAGATACAAATATGAAAACAAAACATATAAATTAATTTATATGTACGTGAAACAATGGAATATCATACTTATAAAGAACCTTTCGGGAAATCGTTGCAAACAAAAATGGGATGACGTAAATAGAAAAACTAAATGACTGAAATTATTTTCTTTACTGAATGTAAAGAAATCGGTTACAAAATTGATTTTAAAAGGACTGCATAAGAGCTGTTGTTGATTATCGTTTTGTTACATTACTCGTAATTTCTGGGACGACATTTTGAAGAACTACAGTGTGGTAATTCACACCACGCATTAAAATGGAAAGATCATATTCTTTACAAATAATATGAAACATTATTTCTAAAGATGGAAACGCCCAGTTCGTGCCAGGTAAAAGTTAATGCATTTAGTACTAGTGTTATAGTGGAAGTGGGTTAATATAAACGCTCGTTCCCGGAAATGGCAGACCGCTGACACATTAGAGTGGTTAATTAATTATCTAGATTGTAATATTACTTTAAGGTACATCATATATTTTTTGTGACATATATATTTAATTTATTTGACATTCTAACATGTTGATTTTGAATTTAAAGTTGAAATTCTTGCATCCCGAAATCAAAGCACATTTCGACACATAAAGAAAATAACATATTTTCCTGGTTTCTACATGCACAATCATCTCTCTAAGACATTCCCCATGATTGTTACATCGAGTAATTTGGAAATATGTAACTAGAATCTGAAAGACTAAAATGGCAATGCGTGTTATAGATATATATTTCATGAGAAATACTCTGGATTTGCTAGAAATAATATTATCAGATTTTAAAGGATTTTGAAAATTTTGACTTAGCCTCATAAACTGTTTTAATATTTTCTTTTCTCTTCAACTATATAAAACGTATTCTACTAACAACATTACATGTATCATTATTAAACAATTTTGGAAAATAAAATACAATTGAATGAAGTCATCAATTTCATGCTAGGAGAATCCTATGACTTTTTTGCGTTCAAACTAAATATGTCAATGTAACCTTTGAAGTGATTCGTTAATTTTAATTTTATATAGAAGGGATTAGTTAAGTTGTATCAAAGCATTTAGAGGATGTTAACTGAAACATTTTTTTAGATAGATAGAAAATACAAGAGTCAAAGTGTAAACTCGTCAGTCAAACTACTAGAGCTATTTCTACTATAAGCCTCTTGAAGAACCGATTTTGAGGAAATAGGAACACAATTTGATATCAACAAATGTATAATAGTATATAATGTCCGAAAAGTATCTACCTCTTAAAACATATGTAGCAAATACTTTGTAACCTATGTATTTTAGGGCTACTTTTGTATCTAATTACCTCGACCCGTTTAGATTAAACTAGGTATTAAGTTTCTAAAATCCGCATGTTCCAGTCGGTATTCAAACTCAGAACCTTGGAGACGAAACATGCGTAGCGTCAGAAGTTTTTGCAGCAGCGGATTGAACCTGATGGCAAATTGTGGAGAAACTCCGAAGGTTTCCTTTAGATCATCATTAAACCTCTACATGAGCACCTTCAGAGACAAGGAGCACATCTAGACCAAATTCCAATGTATGTGTTCGCTGACATGTCGACTTAATTGTATTTATTCATCAATGTCTCAATATCTTGCACAGAAGATTTGTATAAGGTTTCTTTGACAAATCCCGACAGGAAACGTCTAGTGGTTATATGCTACAAGAGCATGCCTGCCTAGCAGTTGATTCGACCTGACCTATTAAACGTACTGGGAAGAACCCATGAAGATATGAGTGGCCTTTGAATGTTTAGTGTGGTGTTGATGCTCAATACAGATTTTTAAAGGTAACATTGATATTTTTTCAACTGAAGAAGAACGAATGCATTCAAGGTATTCACATATACATTTCCTCTCCTGTTATGCTCTCTTAACTCATGAAGCCAGATGATTTTATTGTGCGTGAGCTCACACCATTAATTCATTTTGAGATTGTATTCAGCTCGACTCTTGAATAGTATTTACATACAGAATCTAGTCTTTTGATACAATGATATAAGAAGCTATTTATATAACTGATTTAAATCAATTGCTCTTTCCAATCTTCTTTTTTCTGAAAAATAGTTTTAATTCTACGATATAAATGAAAAATCTCTTTGCTGTGTTCCGTATGTTTACGTTACCTCTCCTAGAAAGCGAATAAAAAGTAGTATTGCTTTACTGCAGCAGTCGAAAGGTTTGCAGAAGAACTTTTGCAAGAATTGTTCATACTTGATGACTAAGATTATTTCGTTTTGTTCAGAGGGACAGAAAAATAAACGGCCTAGTTTTGTATAGATATTTCTATAAATTATGTTATATCGCAATATTTAATAAATTGTTACATATAAGATAATTTTAAGAAGCTTAGAACTCATGATTTCCTTTGCGGATATATGACTAACAACAATGACATTTTCGAAAGATCCTTCAGTACTTTAAATAATGCCTATTGCTTGAAATAACCCACAATTTTAATGTGTTTCTCTTCATGAAAATGTAAACACCTTAGTTAAGAATCGTACTCTACGGACTTTCAAATTTCTATCTTAAATAAAGCCAGTTGAAAAGATATGTAGTTCATTTGGTAAGTGATAATGAGTCTGAAAATTTCAGTACTGCACTTCTTTTCTTCCTTTCTTTTAAATAATAAGAAATACTAAAATATGAGCAGTGAATCCCAAGTTCTGTTCATATTCTCAGAACCATATACTTATTTAATACTAAATTATATGTAGCAGACTTCACATATTGAGAATCTAATCTTATTTTTTCGACTTCAGTTAAATTTTCTCCATCTTCTACGATGTTTTCCTTGAACCATGCATTAATTCGTGTTCTTGAGCAAAATATATCCATGTAAACAATATGTATTTCCAATTTCGTTTAATGCTATTTACTGTTTACAATATTTATTTACTCTCATTCATCTCCGCTAGTATTTCCCAATTTTCATAAGTTGTTTAAAGAACTGCTTTTATCCAACTTTTCCAACGTTCAAAATTGGAAGCTTTCTACAATTTACGTATGACCTCTTTCTAGTTAAGTATTGTAGAAATGGTTGTAACAAATGGTTGCTTATCATTTTGAAGTATTAGCGTACATGTACTTACGATGGCAAATCTCGTGCATACAGAGCCCTTACGCTAGATATTCATTTGATTAAATAAATATGTTATAGGAGCTCTATGTTAAGTATTTTTCGTGTGACGTTGCAAAGTTTCAATTATCGACACTGAAATAACAGTGTTGTGGTGAAATGTTAAGTGAGAAAATATTTTCGTTTCGTTTAGCCTGCACAGTGCACTTAGTAACTGGAAAATACTGCGTCAATCTTATCTACAAACAACGCTATAGTGTACTAACGTAAGATAAAAGTATATCATCAACAATATATATAATAAAATGCATCAGTATTGTCTTTTTTCAATTATAAATTGCTTATCGCATGATATGGGCGATTTGTAGGCTATTCTAAATACCAAGGTAGACTAATGGTTTAGTATTTCCCTGCTTCTCGTAGATAGGAAATTTCTTTGCCTGCATCAGCTCCTTGATAAATTCAAGATGTCATATTAGAAAGAAATACTGCACCTGCTGTAATAACGAGTAAATTTTCAAATATTGCTTCCAATATTAAATGATAAGATCGTTGAACTTTTGGCAAATGATTATGATACACTGAAATGTCAAACGTCTTCGGTATTTGACTAATAACGTGCGAGACCCCCTCGAGCACGGCGAAGTGCAGCAACTCGACGCAAGAACACGACAAGATGCTGGTAATCCGCTGGAGAGATGTATAACTTTGCTGTCTCGATTGCCGTCCACAATTGGGTGATTGTTGCAGATGAAGGGTCCTGGGCACCAATAGGCTGTTCGATGATACCCAGCATGTGATCGTTAGGGTTTATATTAGCTGATCCTGGAGGCCAAATCATATGTTAGAACTTGCCAGAATAATCCTCAAATCAGTTGCGCACCATTGTTGCCCGGTGATATGATGCACTGTCATCCTGGAAAATCCTATTGTTGGCAGGGTACACAAAGTACATAAAAGGTCGGCGATAGTTACCAAACAGCTGAACATAGCGCTGACCGGTCAATGTCCGATTCAAGCGGACCAGAGATCCCAAACCATGCGAGATAAATACGCACTACACCATGACGGAGCCACCACTAGCTTGGACAGTGACTTATTGAGAACTTGGGTCTATCGAATCATGGGGTCTTCGCGACCCGAAGCCTACCATACGCGCATTCCAATTGGGAATGTGTCTCATTTGACCACGTTACACGTTGACAGTCCTCTAAGGTTCAATCCACGTTTTTCCAAGACCATGTGAGTCGCCGTCGCCGATGGGCAGTAACTAGTAGCTGGACACGTGTCGGTCTTTGGTTGCTATAGTCCTTGGAGACTAAACTACGCTACAGACCTCTGAAACGCATTCCTGGGACATCCTATATTGATTGTTGCTCTCAGGTCACCACTTATGCTTGTCTGTTTACCCGAACGACTCTGCCCAGATGTTACCAGTCGTGGTCATTCAGGATCTGTGGACGGCCACTTCTTTGTCCCTGATGGGCCGTAATGCCTAAACTGCAGTACTCATAATCCACCCTTGACACTGTAAAATCCGGACAACTTCCAAAATCGCATGTCTTACTCATTTAGAACCAATTATCACCCCGCGTTCAAACGCCAATAATACCCGTCGAGTTGCCATCAGCCTGGAACACGACGCTCCACTGCACTAAGAAAAGTCCAAGTGAACACACTCAACTACTTCCGCGTCATCAGTCAATTCACTCCCGGTATCACATTACTTTTGGCACTTCAGTGTAGCTATTGTTGCAAACTTCTAGATTTGTGATGTAAGCTTCGATTCACTTATTTTCATATTTTGACATGTTGTTGAAAATATCACATGGAAAATCGATTGCATATTTGGTAACTTCTAAATAGAAACTTTGCTGGAAACGATCATATTTGGTGTATTAACTTTTGCTACACATGTTTGCGTTCTTAGCTGGCAATCTTTCAAAATGTGCATTAATTTTCATTTGTTGTCTGGGTTGTGCCATGATCAAATTTCATAGAAGAATATATCACATAAACGTGTTTTTCTAACAATACGAATTACATTATGGTTTTACTTACACGGTCTCCAAACTCTCTAAAAGCCACTTTCGCATAATCAGCGTAGAAATCTGCCAAAACTGGATTTGGCCAACCACCAATATCGTCCAACGGCTGAGGTAGATCGCCGTGATACAAAGTGACCTAGAATGATATCATATATTTAGTACAAAATATATAGGTGAACGGGCGTTCTTAACAAAATATTTTGTTTCATTTTAAAAATAAATTGAACTTAGTCATAATAAGTCACAATGAAATCAGTAGACACATAATTTTTAAGGTAATGTTCTTTTGAGTAAAATTTGATGTCAAGTATCTTAAATGAAAATACAGAACCAATGTTATAGATTTGTAACAAACATTACAATTGACGATCCTCGGTTTATATGTTATAGAACAACTAGAAGAGACACGTTCACACAAACACACAAAATGACTGAACTAATTTACATTAGCATATTATTACATACATTTACGATGATAGCAGGATTAATTTTCAAGCCTCCTATTTTTAGTATCAAATTTCCGACACTGTGAAAAGTTTTTCTAAACATTCCTAGAAAATGTTGGGCAACCATAACTACCTGGAATATTGCAGTAACTTAACTAGTGAAAACAGCTCTCACTCGATTTTCAGGGATATAGGGAGAAAGACAAAAAGAAGAAGCCTGCGACGAAATTTCAACAGGTTGTTCATTTAGAAAGTCAGTGCCTTACCGATTGGACTAAATGTTAGTCATAAGCAAACACTAGATCAACGCATTATAGAGTGTCGGAACTGCGTTGTCTCTACCCCCGAAGGCATATACTAAGTATTTTCCCGCCTTATTTTAATCACCTTTCTTTTGCTCAGCAGGGGTCGGAATCGTCATTCACTTCAATTTCTACTAAAGGGTTATCCTATGTCAAATCACCCAGTGGTCTGGTCTTAGATTTCAATGATTTTTTGTACATGAGTTGTGTGTGTTGAGGATATGAAAAATAGAAAATTTAGATGTTCCGAATCAATGGCTTTGGAATTATAAATTACGAAACAGTCTGTAACCCTGCAGCCACTGACTTATAGAAATGACTTAGGGCTAGTTTTAAAGCTATTTTCATGCGTTGTGTTGCAACATAACTCAATGTAATACGCATAAACGTTTTGACATAGTTTGAATATTTTTATTTTCGAAAATCTCAAAAACACTTTTAAAAACATATGTTGATCTTACAAATAGTGGTTAGATTTGCAAAGTTTGTGGATTGATAAATGATGGGTTTCGGAGATCCGACATTGATGTCATGTGTAAAATAGCGTATCACTACAGGGTGATACAAAAGTCCCATTCAGCCTTGTTTTCCGCAAACCAACACGTAAACAAAACGTGGAAAGAGATACATTTCAGAGTACATAAATCAATGTGACCGCCATCTTGAAATACGCCATATTGTATAGGGTATTTCTTCAAAGGGCAAGTAAGTCATGTGACTTTTCAAACAATATGAGAATGTTCCCAGAAAAGCACTCCAGTGTTAGATTTGATGGCTCCCTTTCGGTGTTAGAATTATTGACACGGACAATGCTCTGGATAAATGACCACAATGGAGCAATACACTGCAAATTTTCAGTGAAGGTACCTCCGACACTGTAACAGTTAGGCTAAATCTAGTCACCCTGTAGTGTAATATACGCTGTTTTCCACATTACATCAATATTAAACAATCCGTAGCTGGTAGACTAATCACTTCTCCATCTTCAAACTTTGGACACCTCTAACCACTATTTACAACATCGAAGTATATTTTAAAAAAATAAAAAAATAATGTTCTTAGAAAGTTCGAAAAAATGCTGAATATGTGTCAAACATTTTATTTTTATTACAGCGAGTTGTGCTGTGTATCAAATTAAACCCATGCAAAGAGCTTCAAATCGAGCTCTAGATTATTTTTCTAACGTCACTCTTGCATAATATGTCAATAATTTATAATATATGTCAATAATAATAATATGCTCTTGTAAAATTTTCGATATTATCATATTTTCCACAATTGATAATTTCAAAGCCATTGACCTAAGAAATCTAAACTTTTGGATTTCTCATATTCTTAATAGATACAGCGCATGTACCAAAAATCATTGAAATCCAATTTTGATGCGGAATGACCCTAAAATAAGTTATCCAGATCTCGGCAATAAACACTTGATCAGAATTTGCTGATAGGTCTTCTCATTCTACTTATGTGCGCATAAAACTGAAAACTGCAAATATCCACTTCAGCATAAGAAAAGTTTCTGGAATTTCCTGGATTTCAATGAAATAACATGAGATACAATAATAATAATAATAATTACAGACTTCTTTATCCTAAAAATACCAGCCTGCACCACTGCTGGGTTTGCCTGGTTGCAGTACACTCGAGGATTTGGGCCCCAAAATATTAGCTGAAGAAAAAGTATGAAAATCGAAATAACCCGAAAAGAATAATAAATAAATTTAAAGGATTTTAAAAATGAAAAATAATTTTTTTAAAAAAAGCACGCTCTTTTAAACAAAGAAAAATGAACTAAAACGTAAGAAATATATAAATTTATGAATCAGAAAATAATAGCGTGGGTGCTCTTAGGTATTATGATTTTATGATAAAGTAAGCAATAGCAACCACGCTTTTATTTTCCGATTCATATTTTAATTATTTTTTTACATTTTAGTCTATTTTTCTTTACTTAAAAAAGCATAGTTTTTAAAAATCCTTTTTTAATCTATTTTTTTGAAGCAGGTTTTAAATAGAAAACTGACACTGTTACATTATTATGTGGTTTTATAATAAATTATAGTTTACAATCCTTGTTAGCACATTTTAATTAAATTGTTATCCTAGTTTCTTGCGTTCTCTTTCTGTTTATAATTGAAGTTTTTTCGCAATAACAAGAATTGTCAATTTTTTTTATAATTAATATCATTTTATAATACAAAATCCCTTCCAAATTCCATATTTTGCTGGTTTTCACTGCATTTCTGATATAATATGTTCAATCAAATCATAGATGTAGTAAAATTCAGCAGAATATGTAATTTGAAAGTTTTCTTTTTCTTGCTAAA
>JAGDQP010027430.1:0-25006 GCA_022664845.1 Lepisma saccharinum
CTGTTGTCTTGTATCTTTGGTTAACAATAGAGGTCTCTCAACAATGCATTTTTGGGAGTACGAAAATTTCGCCCGTACCTTGCCCCAGGTAATGGTGGAGTTCTCAATTGCTGAAAATTTTGTAGTTCTACGTTCAAAATTATGCCTTCCGTTGATGTTCGAAATTTGTCTTTTCGCCAACAATGGAGGTCTCGCAACAATGTACAATTGAGAAAATAAAAAAAATCGCCCTATGTTGCCCTAGCTATTGATGGGGTGATTCTAAGTTCGAAGTTTCGTAGCTCTTAAATGAAAACTACGTCTTCCATTGATGTTTGAAATTTGTACATAGTAGATATGTGAGATTGCATTGCCATCTAGCGTCAGAGATTTACACTATTTCCAAGGAAAAAGGAACCTTAAGGCAATTGTGACCTTATCTGATTTCCTTCAGTTTGCGTTTGACAGAATAAATGACGTAGGATCAGATATTAAGTCTTTCATTATATTAGTATTATTTTCAGTTTTATTTCTGTCTCGAGTAGAGTCATTATCCTTAGTATTCCGAATTTCCGATGTAGTTTTTTTTATTTATTTATTTAATTATTTTTAAATTTTCAAGATTTCGTTTCACGTATCAAATATTCTGATACCTCCTTCATGCCACACATAAAGGCGTATTTAGTTTCCAATAAGCAGTTCTTTTCATGCCAGAAAGTATTTTCAGTTACATATTAAAGATGGCATGTATTACTTGATTGTTCGATTGTATGAATAGTTTCTGTTATCTAAAGGAAATATAAGTAATTTATGTTGAATCGCAATTGGAAGAAATTATCGGCTGTGAATAATAGTATTTTTTTGTTTAGTTAATTTCTATTTCCATGTCTGCCATCGTATCTCTTACGAGATTTTGTAATACATTCAAACTTCTCTTTTATAAACAAATCTAAGAGAATTCAAATCCTCTCATTACCCTTGCAAATCAAACCAGTGACTAGTGTAGAAATTTCCATCCAATTGGTTATTAGAAACAAGATCGAAGTGAACATATCGATTTTTATTTGTGGGTTGAGATCCAACCTCTCACCGACAGTGATGTTTCTTGAATTTGGGGACGTGGGGTATGAGGGGGTTAAGAGATTTGCTTCATTTTTTATTTTATATTTTTATTCTAATCTGGATAATATTAATCATTTCTCTTCCTCCTTCCCTATTTTCCCTGGTTTTGGAAGGCTTGCTGTTACACATCCCGGCATTTTCCTGGTGTGACAGAAAAAAAAACTGGAAAAACCTCGGTCAGGATGGTCGGGCGCTGGGCTCGAACCCTCGACTTCTAGAATGCTAACACTCTACTAATGAGCCACGGTCGCTCGGTAAGAAAAAGGTAGCGTAAGTCATCTTCTGTTGAATATTGTATGTCGAACAGGACTGTTGCTCATGTACTGGAGGAAAAACCATTTAACTTTACGTTTGAATAATAGAGAATGAAAGTCCCTAATACGTTCTGGAATATCGTTTCAAGCTCTAAAGTACACAATTAAAGAACAGATCCGCGTGAAGACGCAAGAGAAAAGAATCTAGGCTTGGTTTGCGGAGAAAGTGGAAGGGCAGTTACGATGTTACCAACTTTCCTCCCCACTCGGTTTTACAGTGCAATCGGAGAGAAAGATGTTCAATAACGAAGACAGCTTTCTCGTGCGACTTAACTACAACGCAGCGCGAAGCGGAAATAACATGTGGCAACAGTGTGTATGACGTTTGGCTAAGTATCCAATGCAGAGGCACTCCCTTTTGTTGGAAGGCGGGCAAAACGGAAGATAGGGCTCTATACTCTCCTTATTACCAGTATAACAGTATACACAGTGAAGGAATTCAGTGCACTTTTCCACCAAAATATACAATAACAATGCAATATGAAGTTACTTATGTCTAAGTTTTGCAGAGCTTTACCCTGTAGATTCTCACCAGCAAATACTTTCTCATAACTGAGAGACTTAGTGGGAAAACTTTCTCATAACTGAGAGACTTAGTGGGAAAATAGCGTATCCAATTTTTCCGGTAACTACTTAGCGCTGAAAGAGGATACGCCATTTTTCCACTCAAATCTTCGGAACTTATTTTCCCTTCCTTTCTACGCGTATGCACAGTCTGTTCTTCCCTTCCTTTCTACGCGTATGCACAGTCTGTTCGATATACTCATCCATCATGATACTTTGTCAGGAGAGCAATATACTAGAAATACAAATATGCATATAGATAATTTTCGCAAATTTTGAGGGCTACGCCGTTTTTCCACTAAGCCCCATAATTATTAAAAAACAATAAATACGAAAAAATAGGATATTCGTTTCTGAAATTAATGCAAATAAAATACATGTGTGGCGGATAGATAACAGTAAAGATGGTGGGTCAAGATTAATCACACTCAAATTTCAGGTTATAGTTTCTAGACGTCTTTATTGAACTGAAACAGAATCAAAGAAGGGATAGCTGAAGTCATGATTCAATAAGGCTTCATTGCAAGATGAGTTGTTTTGGTCATTAGTTTCTAATCAAGGCGCTCCGTGTTTGCCCCCTTCTGAGAACACATGCAACCTAGCGGCTGGGATTAAACTTAAAATCGTAGATTTGCTTCTGGAGACATTAACATCCTCCCTATCCGATGTTCGAGACCTCGGTAACAATGTCGTAAAGCTGTTCACTGACAGGTACAAGACTATATTATATACAATAAGCATATGGGCAGTTCTACAGCTTTTAGCAGATGCAAGGGGTACGAATTTTCCTATAACATTTAAAATTAAACATATTTTTTTTTATCACTATTGTTAAAAGTAAAAACTGTATTTATGCTTCGCAAAGAGGCAATTTAATCAGGACTTTTACTTATAAGGTAAACACACCAGTAATGAACATTTTTCACCGTTATAATTTTTAACTCAAATACAGTTTAAATGTATTGATCAAATGAGAATGTTACATGTTCTCCATGCTTTCTTCTAGTGATATCTACCCATTACTTTCATCAACATACACTATTTGAGAGGAAATCGCGTTTATTGTCTGACATTGTTTTTGTACCAGTGATGGGCACGTAAAAAACTGGATATTCCAGTAATGAACATTCTGTATAACTTAAAATAATTTAAATAATCATTGCTGATGTTTCGAATATAAGTAGTAAACACGATTATATGTTTAATGCTGTTCTTCGATTATCTTATTGTTTCATACAATTCCACTGAGTGATATTCCGAAGGTTCTGAGTTCGAAAACAGCTATCTACTATTCTTACTGAGCTTTTAACAGGTCTTTTTCCTCAGCCGCAGCAGGCATATGTCCTGATGGCACCTTCAACTTAGACTTGTCCGACTCCTTCCCACTTCCTTTCCCCTACCCTATCCCGGCCTGATACATAGATTCCTTGTGGCCATTAAAAATGCAAATTCTAACTTGACATGAATAGTGTCTAACATTAAAACAAATCATTTCATTAATGGGCATCCCTGCGTCCATCATTGAAAAAGTAGGACCAAAACATTTCCTGACAAACTTATGGTCATGAAGAGTAAATAATCTTTCCCAAGTTGAAATAAAACAAAACAGAATTGTGATTTCGTCCTCGGAGTTGCGGAGAGTTTAGCGCGCTCATTTTCTGCGCACGTGTTCATGAGTTTAATTTCCCGTGAGAGCTGTTCAGAGCCCACTTTACCAAAGCTGTAAGTCTCGTCCTTAGAAGCTCATCAGCTCGCTTAGGGCGTTAATAACAAAATCAATCAAGGATTTTGATTTCAACTGAGTAATAAATAGTGAGTGTCCATAACTGGACAAAAACTGACTTTGCCTTACCGGTAATGGACACCTCAGCTTTGCATAACAGATCCAAGTTATAATTGGTTTGGTCATTTATATGCTCAAAACAAAGACATTTCGTAATGGATAATAGTGCAGAACAACAAAAGTAATCGTTATTGTAATTTCATGAATAAAAAACGAAAGCTCTCGCTTTAATCACTTGCTTAACAGAATGCATGGAAGAGTAGGTGCAACCATGGACCTAACTTCAACATCATGTCAGAAATATCGGATGGAACCAATGACGAGCGAATAAAATTCAATGGCATCAGAACATAACATATTAAATTTTCCCATATAGGTGAAATGATTACCACCCTTAAGAAAATCGTATTTTACAACTTTTCTCTTCAAGTGTCCATTACTGGTGCGTTTACCTTATTTGTTATATTCTTTTGTAGGTTCCGAAACGACTGATAGATAGAGATAATCTTCTTTCCTACCATTTTTTTATTCTGAAAAAGCTCTGACTGTACAATAGCCAAATGTTGATGTTTCTTTTCTAGTACTATTTCTAAATTCCTCTGCAGGCGGATGACAAACATAAAAAAAATAAAACTTTGTTATGAAAAGGTTTCAAGACTGAGTCTAGAGAACCATTTATGTAGACTTTAGTTTGGATTTTTCACACCTTGTTCATAGTGAAGTTCGATGATCCCTTGATAATTGTCTCCCAACCACGCCAAAAAGCACAAGGGATCATTCAAATCTATGAAAGTTTTCTGGCTTTTCGTAAACTTAAATGCTCTGGAAGGGTAAAGTGTCAAGCTTTAACACTTTAACGGAAACGTGAGACAGGTAGAGTAGATCCACTAACATTAACATTCGATGATAGTAATTCGTTTTGGATATTCTTCCGTATTTATGAATTATATTAACTTTTAGTGGTCACTCACCAGTACCGAATACTGCTGAAGATCCGTAGGAAGCTTCCTCGCTCTAAGATTGAGTATAACTTCAGTTTTTTCCATGTATGACATCATAGGGTATACCAACTCTAGTAGGATAATTCCCAGACTGTACATATCACTCTGCAGAAACAAAAGAAAATGAGGAAATATTGGGGGAAAAAATTCAAATACAACTTGATACAGTGTAAGATTCCATTTGTAAACTAACACCGATCAAGGAGTATGAAACTAATACCAGCTTGATTAAGTATTTCCACATCCAACTTAATCTAAATGTAAGCTGAAGAAAATGGCGTTGAATAGCTAGAGCTGAACTTTATTGAAGGATCATTACCTTCTTCATATTCAGACGAAAGGAACATAGGTATTCAAACCCAGTGCTGTAGTCCCAGAATTTTCACAGGGTATACGCTAAGTTTATGAATCTTTAAATGGAAACTATGTTTCCATTAACTTTTGATTCATATTTCCCTTAGGAGAACGTATAACCTAATTTATAAGCTTAATCAGACGGCGTATACCTCCGTATACCCTCGACTACAGCCCTGTTCAAGACACTTACCAAGTTAACAGCTTCAGCAGGTAATAATTCCTAACTCCTCCTTAAACTTCTTTCATATATTACGTACACCGCATAGAAAGCAAACTAGCTTCTCCTTTACATAAATCGTATTTCCATCTTCCATTTATACTGAACGTGGTTAGCAATAAGAAGAGGAGTATTCCGACCATATCACTCTTCTCATAACTAAACTTATTTACTTGACAACGAGTGTAAAAAAAAACGACGAACTTTAGCAATGATTCAAATTTTGCAAGTGTATGGACTGATCGACTCATCATAGAATACCCATATTACACCCACCTCCCCTATATATTGAACAAAAAACATCTTATAATAAGAAATGGAGATTGAGGGCATTGAAAAATAAAAAAAATAACGAAAATGCTTCATAATCAAATTAAACATACATAATATGGAACGTTGACACTTTAGGAAGTTGCCCTATAAGTGTTTCAACGTTTAATTAAACACCACTACTCTTTAATATTCCTGAGCACTAAGAATCAATGAAAAAAAAAATCACAACAAAAGAAAAATTAACTGTTGAACTATCTTAAAGTTAGATCGTCGTATAGTAAATGATAAAAGAACGAATTGGATACAAATTAACTTAACACAAACAATAGTAACGAAAGATAATCTTTTGACAAATCACAAAGAATAATAATGAGCTATAATCTTTCGACTGTTATCTTATAGCGACACAGAACCAGACGTAGCACTAGAAATCTTCTTAGCGAGATCTAAAGCTTACTTCCATTGTCCAGAGTCTATAAAAGCTTGTAAATTAGATCTCTGCTGAGGTAAAAATGGCGAAAGTAACTCATGAGCTAGACCTTTTTGATCTAACCCTTCCTCTACAGTAATTATTGGATGTTTGGAATCATTATCATCTTTAATATATTTCTTGGAAGAAGATTTGTTGTGTTTCTTGTTATTTTTGTTTCCATGTTGAAGTGTATCTCCTTTACTCATTGATTCTTGTTTCGATAAGTTTTGCATTAAAGGCTGAGTTTTCGATACCTCACCAGTTGCTGAATTCCTTTGGCTTTCAGTTGTCTTTTGAGACTGATATTTCATGTTTGCTTGTTCTGCATTAAGTGTAAATTTTTGAATAACTTGCTTAATTAGTTGACTAGATATTACACGTGTCTCAAGTACTTTATACAAACTCAGAAGGATTTCTTGCAACTGTGAAAAGGCTGATGTAACTAACTCCACCAACTGTATTAATGTCTGATCATCTTATGCATTTTGATTTCTACTTCCTGTTTCTGAATTCTTTGGTGAATGAACCGTTCTGTTCGGTTGAGAACTTCCAATTAGGATCTAGTTGATATAAACTAGATAATCTTGGTTTACTTTTTTTGTACTGTTGATTAATGTTGGTTTGATAGATATTCGCTGAAGGAAGTGCTGTCAATCAGATGATCAGACTGAAAGTTCTGATAAAGTTTTAAGAAGAGCCGTTTCTATTAATACGTTTGGTTTTATGGCCTTCTTGACGATTTTTTGCTTTTCTTCACCTGAATAATTGTTTTATATATATTCAGGAACAACACAGAATATATGTCAAGAAGGAGATCCGAAAAGCTGGTCACAAAAGTATACGGTCACAAGAAACAACGACTATTCATATACCTCGCATATTAATTATAACTAGGTTAGACTTTAAACTAGTTTTATATATATATACATAGGAGGGAAGGTGAATATTGTAATATGAGAGTTGGTTAATGTTGGGTTGAGGTCTTGGCAACACTGTTTAGTTTTAGCTTTTGTTTTTAGTCGTTGTCAAGTAAACAGTCGACACTTGGATACGACGTTTGATACTAGTTTTATATATTATGCTCTCGTACGTTTAGTTAATTAGTTATGTGCTGTGAAGTTAATCATAAATAGAACGAAATAATATATGGAGTCCCTGCTTAAGATTTGTTCTTATATATAAGTTATATATAAGATATATAAGTTATATATAAACGCCAACTATCATCATCTATAAATTTTATTTGAACTAAGTCATATCAGCTATGATGAAATTCCGAAATTTTCTCTCGTCAATCCAGGTCTGACTTACAAAATTTTGTGGCTGTAAATTTGTAGTATGAAACCATTAAAAGTTTACCCTTGTATTCTCCAACTTGCACTTAGCACTGCGTTATATCTCATGCACGCGGTTTGTTTGTTTGTTTAATAAAAAACCTTTGGAATTTGGAAATTGGTGTGGCTTTGAAAACATGAAATTTTACAATAGAATTTCTGAGATTTTATTCTTTAGAGATTGTTCTTCCGACCATATATAAACCGATATTTTCCCGGTACAATGTTTCAATCTCGTTCGTCATTCCGTCTTGCCGTGGGCTTATCTATCCAATGTAGAACGGTATAATATCTAACCCAACCAAACCTAATTATATTTCATATGTTTGTGATGTAAATTTGGGGGTTAAATCACGTCAGTTCAAAGTTGCAATATATCTCGCCTAGTTTTTTCCGAAAGTTCAAGAACTAAATTTTCTGCTCAGCGAATGCTGTTTGTATACAATTGTTTTAAAGATCGTAGCATTACTTTTAGTAAATGAAATTTTTGTCACAGCTGAGCAAAGCATATATTATGCAAATTTAGATTTTGAAAACAAATTTATGAAATTATATTTCTATGGTATGTGAAAACTTTGCTCCGTCGAGGTGTAGGGCTTAAATGTATTTTAATTTAGACATGTGAAAATAACTAAAATTGTTGTAATTTACCACTGTGTGTGTCAAAGTTTAGGAAAGTGATTATTGTTTTTTTATTATCAGCGAATTTCATTGCTCAAATCGACTTTCAGTAAATTCTGATGTATTTGAGAAAATAAACTATGATTTGATTTTTTTTCCGATATCTTCAGTATAAAGTTTTCATTTGTGAAGTAGGTAGTTTACCATATAAATTTTGCTTCCATCTTTAGTATTGCTGTGTCTGGGGGTTCTCAACCTCCATATGTGTCTGTCCGCTATATGATTTCGTCCGTATCAAAATGATAACGTTTCGAATGAAGTTAAACTTTGGTTTATTATATAGCAAGTACTTATTTCAGAGAATAGTCAGATCAGTTAAGTTTTATCTAAATTTTCGCGATTAGTGTTAACTAGCGCGCGGCTAATTTGCCCTGGTTCATTTTAGTGACTAATGTTTAGGTGATCCTGCTGCAGGTTCTCCAATGTCCGGTTGATGAATGTGTGGTTTAAATTTTGGAAGAACGAGCTTAGAAGCTGGACACAGGAATGAAGTTGCAGTTTTAGTTTTTGTGCTCGTGCACTCAGCCGCGGTTTTTTTTCCCCCCCGATGCATTTGTTCCGGTAGCTGATCAGGGTCGGGAACAGGGTTTCCGCCTCGTGGAGTTAATTTGACGTTGCGTTTTGTTTCGCTTTTAGGGAAAAGTGAGTTGTGAAGAAGGTGATGAGAATGGTTTAAGGAGTGAGGTGGAAAGTGTTTAGTTTAGCCAGACCATCCAATAACCTTCAGGTGGCGCTACCACTGGTCCACTCATCCTGACACCTCTCAGACCAGAACCTCTGACACCGAAACTCATCCCAGCCTCCACAAATTCCTTCCTCCCTCCAGTAAGGATCCTCTCCCCCCCCCCCCCCTAACCACCCTGTTGAACTGTACATTTACTTCCTCTCCAAACAAATTGCTCACCCTGGCCTCACTAACACGTTCCTATCACATCACAACCTCACAACTGCAGAACGAAGAGCTATCTCCAATCTTCGTTCTGATCCAACCATCATTATCCGCCCGGCTGACAAGGGTTCAGAGTCATGAACTACTCTGACTACCAATCCGAAGCCCTCAAACAACTTTCCGATCCTACCTTTTACCGTCCCACCCAATCCTTCCTTAATAGGATCCGCATCTATCTTCAAGCGCATGGACCCCATGAGGCCCGGTAGACCCATAGTTTCCAGTACTGGCTCTCCCACTGAAGAACCTCCGCTTTCCTTGACCACCATCTAAAACCGTTTGTCCAGGCTCTCCCTTTTTATATCAAGGATACCAACCATTCCTCTCCACAATCCATTCTATCTCTGATCCTCTCCCACCTGATACCATCTTAGTTACAGTCAACGTGACATCACTGTATACCAACATTTCCCACACCCATTGCCTCGCTGACCTTGTACACTTTCTCGACACACGCCCCAGTCCTCGTCAACCCACTACACCATTTCTTCTTCAGCTAGGCCAGTATGTCCCTCACCATGAACAACTTCACTTTTGAGAACCACAATATTCTGCAAATCAAAGGCACAGCCATAGGCACTCGTATGGCCACTTCCTACGCCAACCTTTTCATGGGACGCCTGGAGACCCAATACCTCAACTTCACACCTCTCAAACCTTTCACCTGGCTTCGCTATATCGACGAGATTTTCTTGATCTGGACTCACGGACAAGAGTCCCTGGAAACATTTCTGCAAAACCTCGACTGCAACTTTCCCGTCAAGTTCACCTCGTCCTTCTCGAGAGAACACGTAACTTTCCTTGATGTGGATGTCTGGCTCAAGAACAATCGACTTGAGACAGACGTTCACATCAAACCTACCAACAGTATGCAGTATCTCAATTTCAACAGTTCCCATCCATACAATACCAAACGCTCTTGCTGTCCGGGGCTCCTGCATCCGTTCCTCTGATGACCTGCTCCCTAACTATTTAAGTACCCTCTCCTCAGTTCTCACTAACCGTGGATATCCCAAACACCTCATCCGAAAACAACTGGACCGTGCCCGTAATCACCCTAACTCCAACCGACCTCCCCGCGAAATTCCCTCCGCTTCCAATCTTCTCACCCAGTACCATCCCAGCCTTCAGGCTCTCCAAATAGCTCCTCAAACTGGCACACCCCATACTCACTGCGTCATCTGAAATTGAAAGTTTTTTCCCGTCGTGTCCCAAATTAGTTTACCGCAGACTTCCGAATCTCAACACGATTCTCACCATAAATGCACAAATCCCGCCCCCTCTCCACAAACATACCAAGTGCAATAGATCCCGCTGCAAAACCTGTCCTATTTTTGATCCCAGTCATTCCTTCGTACATCCTGTCATTCACAAGACGTACTCTTTCCGACACTCCGGTAGTTGCATATCTTCCAACCTCGTTTATCTCCTACTCTGTAACCTATGTTCCGCCTTCTACGTTGGCGAAACTCAAACTCCTTTAACATTCCACACCAATAACCATCGCCACTCCTCCAAATCTCAACTTCCGCACCTCCCCATACCCGAACACACTTCTTATCACGGCTGTTGACGAAACCTTTCGAGTCAGAATCCTGAAAGTCCTGAACCCTGACTCACCTGCCACGGTAAGAAAGAGATGGGAGCAGATGTATATCTCTATTTATTCCGCCAACCATGAAGCCGGTCTCAACTGCCTGTAACTCCCTGCAACGTAGGCCGTCTTCTTCCTTTCTCTTCCTTGTTCCGTTTCTAGTTACACTATTATTTCTATCTTTCTATATTGTTTCTTTGTTCTCCCCTTCATCTTCATTATTATTCCCCCCTCCCCTATGATTCTTTACCTCTTATTTCTTCAGGAAGCCTTTTCTAGTAACCTGCTCCTAGTAACCTTTGCACTTTCTTCTCCAATTGGTGTTTTCTCCGACCCATCTAGTCATTTTCCCGCCTCCATAACTTGGCCATACTGTCACCCAGCATCACTGGCAATATGGCGTTTCCTTAACACCAATCCCGCACCTGTCCGCTCTGTTCATTTTCCTTCCTACCAGTTGAAAACGCAAATGCGAAACGTACTAATTTTCTATAGTATTAGTGAAGTTTGTGTGCTCCTATCTCAAGATTTCACTATGTAAGTATATATATGTATATATAGGTAGGCTCGAACGTAATATTTGTAATTAAGTATCTTGAGAACGGATGAATAAACTTACAATGAAACGAAATAAGCAGCCAAATTTTTCTTGTCTTTTCCTGTACCAACACAGCCTAGCACCAACTAGATACAACAACGCCAAGGAGTTCACGCTGCGAATGAGATGGAGTTTACACGGATGTGGGGTTAAAGTAGCGCGCAGTAATCAAATCCCTTTTGGTGGAAAGTACCAAGCTTATTTTTAAAATAGGAGCCGTTTGGCACTCATGTTGGCAACACTGCATTTTGCGCATGTGCGTTAGTTACAGACATGCTTTGCACGTAAATAGACGCCATTTGCATGTTGTGAAACGCTTGGTGTGGTTGTGGTGCAGGTGATTGAAAATCCAGCACGATCCTTGATCAAGTCTTTCACAGCGAAATATGTGAAAGCGGCAGACATTTATCGCCAGTTACGTGAAGAATATGGTGAGAATGATCATGTGTGAAGGCAAGGTGCGTAAGTGGGTACATCGGTTTAAGGCCGGCGAACGAATGTTCATGACGAACCACGATCAGGACGCCCCTCAATCGTAACGGACACATTGGTGAGGAGAACGTGATACGAGCCAACCGCCGTTTGATAGTGTCGAAGCTGTCCGATTTCTTTCCAACAGCGTCACGTTATGTACTATACACGATTTTAGTGGAAAATTTAAAGTTGAGAAAGGTGTATGCTCAGTGGGTGGCCTAAATGCTCACAGAGGAACACAAGATTAAGCAAATGGCAAGTGCATTTTCTTTTTTGGCACACTGCCAAAGTGAAGGTGACGAACTAGTGAGCCATATGGTGACTGGGGACGAGTCATTGGTGTCCCTCTACACCCCTAAACAAAACAACAAATCAAGGAACGGCGCCACACATCATGCCCCACAAAGATGACGTTCGAGCAAGCGACCTCCACCAGAAGATCATGCTGACCAACTTCTGGGGCTGGTTCAGGGTGTTTCTGATTGTGTTTCTGCCGACCAAACAAACACTTAATGCAGCCGTGTATTGCAACACGCCCAAGAAACTTCGCTGAGCAATACAGAATAAACGACGAGGAATGCTGTTTTCCGGGATCATGTTGCTGCACGACAACGCACGGCCACATACTGCAGCTTCCACACAGTCGCTTTTTGACTCATTTACCTGGGAGCTGATGAACCACCCTCCGTATAGTTCGGATCTCAACCCTAGCGATTATCACCTATTCCTCCACTTGAAGTTTACTCGCTGGGAAGTGATTCAACAGCGCCTATGAAGCCAAACAGACAGTGACGAATTGGCTATCTGACCTGGCGGCGGCTTTCTTTGAGGAGGGTCTACCAAAGCTCATCTACCGCTAAAAGTGTCTCAAAAACTATGAGAACTACGTTGAGAATAGTTGAATATACATGTGAACACGCACACATGGGTAATTAAAGTTCTTCCTTTGCATGCTTTCGTTTTGTTTCATAACGACTCCTACTTTAAAAAAAAATAAGCCTCGTATGTTGCCGAATACGATTCTTTGCCTCATACGAGTCGTGTATGGTAAGCTATGTGTGTATAAAAACCTTATTGAAGGTAGACAAAAGTAGTGAAAACACAGGACCCAGTGACCTCGAATTTGAGGAAAAGCTGCGTAATGGAACGCATGTGACAGTGACCGAGAAACTCCATAAGCAGTGCAATGATCAGCTATTCCGTGGTAATCGACGAGTGGAGCAAAGAGAACTTGCAGATATTATCGCCAGCTCCGAGGTACGTGAGCGACATATAATCACGAATATTTTAGGATACAGCAAACTGTGTTCACCACGATGGGTTCCACGGAGGCTGACTACGAAAATGAAGGTTGAAAGAAAAGAGTTTATGAAGAACACCTGTAACATTATCAAACCGAAGTCAGTGCATATTCCCAGAGCATTGACACTGAAGACGAATGTTCCACGCATCATCAGATCAGCCAAATAACACTCAGTGGAATATCGCTTCTCCTCATCCAAAGAAGTATAATATTCAGCCATCAGCTGGAAAGATTATGCTAATAATGTTTCATATCAGCTTATCCCATACGTAACGTCGTATGTTTGTACCGTGAGGAAAAGAGCGATAACTTCCCCGGAACACTACCGTTAGTCAGGAAAATAGTCTCCATCGGATTTCACCACACTCTGCCACCTGTCAACCAGTTGATGAATTCCCCGGTTTTGGAAGCAAAGAAATGGGTCACTGTTCGTCGCACGTCATCCTCATTTTGCAGCGTTTTCCCTTAAAGGTGGTTTTGCAGGCTGCGAAAAAGAATCTAGTGAAAACGCTGGGTGAGGGAGTTTCTCCAAGCAACATCTTGGTCTTAGCACAGATACTTCTTGCCGTGTGTGGACGCGCGTTATCACAGTGGATGAGCACACCCTTGCGATTAACCAGAGCAGGACGTTTCTCCAACAATGCAGTCTGTAGGCATTCAAGCTGCTGACAGTAGGCATCTGCATTTATGGTCTGGTTACGTGGCAAGAGCTCAAAATGGATTATCCCACAGATATCCCACCAAACACCCAGCATCACTTTGCACGGGGTGGAGACCCTGTTCTGGCACAGCTCCTGCCCTCCCCCCTCCATCTTTAGATACCCACTCCCGTTTGCATGGTAGAGGACCCACTTTTCATCCCCTGTCAACATTCTGTCCAGAAATGCCTTACGTGTGTGACGGATGAGCAGGCAACTACAGATGTCAACTCGCTGCTGCTTCTGTTGAGGAGTTAACGCATGGGATACCCATTTCCCCGAGTTTTGACACGTACCCAAGGTCCTGCAGATGACGAACGGTCGAATGGGTGACATGGTTTGCTGGACAGTTTTATTTGGATTTGCCTCCACCGCTGCTCGCAGGGCATCGATGTGCAGCTGCAGAAGTCTCCCTTCTCGTGGTTTATCGGTGAGGCTGGTGTTCCCAGACCGAAACCTCATGAACCACCTCAGGCACTTTCACACATCCACAGCACCCTGACCACATACGGCATTGATGGTTCGTGCCACTCCGCTGGCCGGATGTTCTGGTGAAATTCATACATGATATGCCGTATGTGGTCCTCCGACACTGTCATGATCAAACACAAGCCACACTTCCAAATCGTGGAGTAGACCGTTCTCCTCCTACACACTGCTACCCAATCAAGTGTCCTATATGACTCAGCTATACCGCGTGCCATCTACTTCACTATTCGCTCGTCAGATGGCGTCATTGCAGCGGTCATCGCAACTACGACATTACTTATGGGATACGCTGATAGTTGCAAGGGTAATATTCGTTTTAAAAAATTCGTCTGAAGGTAAGTACGTTAACGCCGAACAGTAAGTTGGTTATCTCAGAGGATCAGGAATTCTCTAAGTTAAGTGCCCGATCATTTGTCTGTACATTCGGATGCGGATAGGGCATATTATTTTGTCAGATGACGCTTTCTCTAAATGTCGTCGCTATTTCTTCTGCGTATGCAAATCTGAGAGTCTGTAATGACTACATACTATATTCTTCTTTGCTTAATGTAACTGCAAATTCGTATTTATACTACCTATTAATCTTTCTAAATATTTAATCTATACTGAATACTAAATAAGTATTGTATTCCTTAACTACAAGCAGGATTTTTCTTTATCAATTTTCATAATCACCTTAACTACAGCGAGTGTATTTAAGAAGATATATATATATCTTTGTGCGTGTGTATGTGTGTGTTCATTCCTAGCCTGTGAGTCTTCTCGCCAGCACCAAAATTTGTACTTAGAACTTCCAGAAATGATATTTTATTTTATTTAGGCAGAAGCTTTGATCCCCTCGCTACCAAAAGTTCGGCCAAAGAAATAAAATATATATATATACCTTAAAAACGTACTACTGTGGGCAATAATGAGCCAGAAAACTTCTGGTTCGACGGTAAAATAACACCAAAAACCTGAACATTTACCTTGAAATCATACGCTCCTCTTAGTTGTTCTGGAGCTGAATATAATATTGTTCCTGCGTTCTTCGTGTACGAAGGCTGTGATGCATTTGAATCTTCTTCGCCTATGCATGGCACAAGGAATCGGGAAAGCCCGAAATCTCCAACTTGTACGTGTCTTAAACATTTACTTACAAAAATGTTAGATGGCTGGAAAAAAAAATCTATCATCGGCTTTGCTGAAATACGGAACGTTTCATACACTCAAGATTCATACAAAATGGCCGACAGTATTCTAAGAGAGAAACGCTGAGTAATATACAAATACGAAAGCAGTATGTTATGCAGATTTCAGTTGTTCAGATTGTCATGTATGTTATCTCGTTGATGCCACATCACACAACACTTCTGACTTACATTTTTTTTAAATCTTACATTTTCTATAGATCAGAGTGTAGAAATGACACACAAAACTATTTACCCCTGAAACAAGATATGAATAAATTATAAAAAAATAAAGCCAACTGTTCATGAACACTATTAATATTTATAAGAAATACACAGAATTTGATAATAGGCCTATTGCTGCAAAATTCGGAACTGACAATATTGAAAGGATTACCAGTATCATTTATAGTTTAATGTTAACTAACGTTTTTATTTACAAACAGAACAGTATTATCACGATATTCCTCCCCTCCCGCTAGAAGTTTTAACTTTAAAAAAATACAGGAAAAGCAGATCCAAGTACGATGTCTAATCAATTAGCGGGTTACAGAAAAATTCCGTTTTACGTAACATTTGAGCACTTTACACTAGTACAGGAAAAGTTATACAACAATATCGAATATTCCAACATACATATCAATTATGCTAATACAAAGATTTCTTTTTGATACTATAAATATTATTGAGCTGAGTGAGCGAAGCTCATGTACATTCACTTTGTATTTCTTTGAAATAAAACTCCTTCGGGGTCTTTGGATCAATAATAACAAATTTTCACACGGCGGTTGTGGTTCTGTAGGATGTTTATAAGGTTTAAGATTGATTAAAAATTATATGCTTTCTACGGTAACGGTACTTTCAAGAAAACACATTATCACACATAACATAAGAACGTCTAGCCGCATCAGAACTTTCAGATTATTACCGTTCATGGTTACGAGATTCAATTATTAATACTTACATCCACGACTTAAGGTGCAGTTTCGCTTTTGCGATGGTTGCATGCTATGATCGCAAGCAACTGTTGCACGCGTCACTGCATTGACACGTTGAAGGGAAATCGGTGGAGTCGGTTTGGTTTGTGCATCGGACGCATGATATTACATGCCACTGTTACAACGACTCCTCTGAGACCAGTCAAGCTGCAGTAATCGCATGCGTTGCAGAGTATTGTGCAGTTTACATTCGTGTTTTCTTTGAATTTAGAAATATTTTGTGCCAAATACGAACTTCAGCAGAGATGAGGATTGAAAGCTACGTCAAGAATTCGACGAAAATGCTATGAAATTGTTGGTATAACCCAAAAGAAAGTGAATACATACAAAAGAATTTAATGGACCTGTGGTAAGTTTGGTGTTCAATAGACGGCAGCAGAGTATTGCAGGTAATTTGAAGTAACACTATTGTTTATACTGAATGAAAGTTGAGTTTACTTTACAATGCTGCTTATATTATTATTATTATAGTTGTTTGTAATCATGTCTAAAACTCTGTTATTGTAGGCAATATTGTTTACAGAAAGGTCTTAAACTTGTAATGCACGAAAAGTAAATCATATAAATGTATAGAGCATAGTAAGACGTAGCGCGCGCGCCAAACGCATAAAAAAAATACCCCACTTTATGCTTCCGTCGCACGCGTTCCCTGAATATGGTCATTGCATACGACCATCGCCAAAACGAAACTGCACCATTAAGTGGGAACAGTGCGACCAACTCGCTTTAAACCTGGCATGATTATATAGGGCACGGCTATTAAGAGTTAAACCCCCATTAGAATGTTAAATTATTCACAGTGTCCATGAAACGAACTGAATTTTAACATTACATACGAATGATTACATTCATTACATAACATTACATTCATTTGATTGCAGTCAAATGTCACACAGCGATATATAGAAGTGTCCTTAAAGCTTTAATTGTATTAGAATCTTAAAAAAATACAGTATCCCTGGTAATGAGATTCACTTTACACATACATGACCATTACTACGAATGATCAATCCGATTCTAGCTTTAACCCTATTAGAACGTTGAAACATTTACTGTTTCCGTCGTAACGAGGCTCAATTAAGTTTCCAGTTAATTGACAGCCATTAGCCCTGTTCAATTCTGTAGACATCGGAAAAATGACATCTACATTCAAACCCAAATTTAGTTCTATCGATCTGGACGCCTTAACGGAAACGAGATTGGTACATATTCGGGGGTCTGCATCTGAATCTCAAGGGCCGTCTTTCTGAATAACGTTTTCCGGTGTTCTTTGGTACAGGCACAGGGCATATCAACGCAACTACTTTTGCCTCAGCATACAAAGTAAATTATACCTGGTGTCACCTCTCTGTAGGTTTGGTGATACAGGAAGGGTGATACGTGCGCAGAATGGAGTTTATACCCGTGGTTCTCTTGTGAGTCAGTTTCATTGTCATAGTGGTGACAGGTGTTTCGTAGCAAGCGTGCACAATGGTGTATGAACTGGAAAGTTACTCCACGCTTACCAGGGATGCTTCCAAACTGTAAAACGGGTTTACAAAATCTGAAATGTGCATTTGGTACTACACTACGAGGTATGACTTTCGGAAAAGTTGTAGCTGCAGAAGGCTAACAATCTCCAAGTTACGGCTCAATGAAATTACAAGAATCGTGAAGTTGGACTATGGGAACATTGACATATTTAAATCAATATTTTCATATTCAATTGAGCAAACAAAATGAAATTTGCACGGCTTAATGTAGAATGTAGAGGCTATTCATTGCCATCCATAATATTGTCATAATGGATCCAGTGTTGCAAACTTAGTATAAAATATTTTATTTTCAAATAGCACTATGCCAGGTAAAATATTTTGAAAGAGCACATCGAACCAAAAATAATATAAATATAGCATGCACGGTATACAGCATTGCAAATTTTGGAAGAATCAAGATGGAATAATTCACCGTCAGTCCATGGTCCATACAATGAAAAATCTGCATTCGTGGCGTAATCTAACATGCTGCAAGTAGTATCGTATAATGTCACTCTGGTTATACAATAATACTGAACAAACAAAGCAATGTTGCCATGATATAAAATTATCATTGAGAATTCAAAAAAAAAAAAATTAAATACATAAACGACTCAAATAATAATGGTATGCATGAAAGATCAAAGACCCTAAATGACGTAAAATATATGTCAGTTGTTTTTGGATATTAACATCATGGAATTTTGCACATATAAAAGTGGCAACACTGTATTTATTCCAGACCAACTTATCAAAAGCCGCACTCATCGGATTTCCCAAAATTAAACCAACGTTTTGAAATTATTAATGCCAATTTGCAAATATGTATGGCAAAATGACATATCTTTAACACAAGTCCCGCACCTGTCCACTCTGCCCATTTTCTCTCCTACCATTGAAACCGCTTTTGCGAAACGTTGCCACCTTTCTATTGTGCTTGTGAAGTATCTGTATGCCTGTCTCAGTATTCTGCTATGTACGTATCCTTTTTTTTTCTATCTTTTTTTTTACCATCTTATGGTAAGAGAGGAAAAAAGGACAGAGCGAACTGGTGCGGGACTTGGGCTAAGACACCATGTTACCTACTGATGCTGGGTAACAGTGTGACGTTTGAAAAAGAAGTATTTACATATAGAATACTAAGACAGGCTACTTCACAAACATAATAGAAAAGAGGTAACTTTTCGCAAAATAGTTTTTACAAGGTAGGAGAGAAAATGGACAGAGTGGACAGGGTGGGACTTACGTTAAGGAGACGCCTTTTTGCGATATATAAAAACAACCAACTGCAGAGAGTATGGTTAGTTCGGAAAAGGTATTGCACCTTAATAGTCAACATATAGTAATGTATTTTGAACACCATTCAAAATTCTCAGGTTTTATTTACCTTATAGTGTGATTATTACGTTTTTCATTAAGGTTAATGTAAAGCAGCGATCTCCAATAAAAGATGGCAGCACTACCTCCGTATATGTCTAATGTATTTTTATTGTTGCACGACATTTCAATGCTGCTCCTACTAATTCAAGCCTAGAGATTTCTAACTTTCAGGGAAGAAAGTTCATAACCATTTCAAGAGTTCCATCAAGGCCGCTTTTTAATTTTCTTTTTTGCTCATTGTTGAAAGAGCTTTAATGTTATAGGTTTTGATATGCTCTCTTTCAAAAATTAAGCTCTTTCAACAATGAAGAAAAACGAAAATTAAAAATCAGCATCAACTGAGCTCTTGAATGAACTTTCTTCCCTGAAAGTTAGAACTCTCTAGGCTGGATTTTGTAGGAGCACCACTGAAATTTCGTGAAACGATAAAACTACGCTTCCGATTGTCGTACGTGATCCATTTTTCATCACTGGTTATGACACGTTTCAGAAATGGCTCGTTTTCATAGCGAGCAGCGTATCGCAGATGTTCATTCGGACTATCATATTTTTCTCGCTCAACTCATGAGGAACCCATACATCGGGCTTCTTTTTGTAGCCAGTTTTGTGTAAATGGTTCAACACAGTATTGTGGTCAATGCCTAGCCCCATACCAATATCGACACTGCTGATATGCTTATCTTGATGGACCTTTTCAAGAATTTCATCAGCGTTTTCAGTGATTGGACGACCAGAGCGTGGCTCATTTTTCACATCAAAATTACCAGAACGAAAGCGAGCGAACCATTTCCGCGCAGTAGATTTTGATAAATTACTCCGTACTCAGAACGAATTTTTTCACACGCCTGCGCAGCGTTCTTCCCTTTGTCGTAATAATATTGCAAAATTTAGAGCAATTTGAAATTACTGTTCTCCATTTTCACAGGCAAACAACTTTCCAACCACTGCACCAATTTCGTTGTTTATACACTCACAGTAACGCTCGAAGTGTCACCTTTCCAACGAGCGTTTAGTGGTGGCGCTGCGATCTGTGTTTCCTGAGGTATTTGAAATTGACGCCATCTATCGGGGAAACGCCACGAACTTTTTCCCAGACCCAATATTTTTGTTCGGAGTTATCTTCCCTTAGCCTTTGTAGATCCCTCTACTAACTGCAAGGCAGCAGCAGTGTTCAGCCCGGGAGTGGGAGGTGGGGATTTTCCCTGGTGCCGAGGACTTCATCCCCGGTTTTTGACTCTGAATATCATCAAAGCAGAGAAGAAATTTTTGTATTTCTATCCAAACATGTAGTAGGTGAAAACTAGCAACCACTAGTATTAGGTTCCTCCCTTCTTAATTTATATTTCTATAGGCGAAAATGTCACTTTACATAAGAATTTCACACTGGGAATGTCTGAATCCTTTCAGATGAACTATAATAGGTTACCTTGGTCAAACAAGGTTCACTGAAGATAGTATTACAGTCCCCGTATTAATCAGGAAAACCGAGAGTCAAAACACTGTTATTGCGTGATGACTAGAGTTAGGATTGTAGCATATTTGTATGTTTTATTTACAAGGGTATATCGATACTCTCTGTTAAAAAATATGAGTTCTAGATGTCTTGGAGTGAAATGGTACAGCTTTTTTAATGCACTATTTTGGAGGTTAGTGCATATATTTAACATGGATGCCTATAAATCCATAATTTCATTAACGATTGTAAATTTTCTACTTTTTAAGTCAAAACTTTCTTCCCACAAGGGTATCATTTTTAACTTTACCCTAACGTATGGTAACCACCTTTTTACATTGAAATGCGGGACGCCCCATCATGAATTACGGGATATTACTTGCGATAGATCTTCATATTATAATTTTAAAATTCTCAGGTTTTGTAAAACAAACAAAATACAAAAAACTTAAAATAAAACACGATTAAGAAAAGCTAATCTGCATGTGTCTACGGAAACACCTGATCATCGTAAATTTACGACACAATCAGAAATCAACATTAGTGAGTGCAAATTTCATGCTGTTTTTGATATGTGAAGGGGAAGGGGGTAGTTCGGCTTCCTTCAGTTTGTAACTTAAATGAGTATTTTTTGTTCGATTTTGCAGCCTGTAATATTTCTTTCTCACGGAGAAGAAACGTAGAATTCAAAGCATTCTGCGGGGCAAATTTACTGATTTCCTGGACGCGGGACTTCCAATGCGGGTCACCCTACCTTAACGCCAGGGTTGGAACTAATGGGCGAATTAGAGAAAAAATACCTCTAATTCAGTTGGAGCAGTATTTATTCAAAAGGTAGAATCAATTGTTAAAAAAAAAAAAAAAAAAAAAAAAAAATCCAGGACTAAAATTTATATAGGATGTAAGTTAGGTGTTTCAAGAAAAAGGGAATCAAGACTTTCCAGATTTCTCACGAAGTGACATTTCTTGGTTAAAAAATTGCCCTCTAGCAAGTTGTGCGACGTAAAGAACATTTTGCCAGTAAAAACATGTGTTAAGTGAGAGGCGAAAAAAAAAAAAAAAATGTCGCCAGAAAATCTTGAAAAATACATAGTTCTGTATTGTAACTCTAAAGATCACTAACTTTATTTTAGAGTCGAAATGTTGTTTCAATGTAAATACAGGTACAGTTCAGTGTGTTAGTTTTCCTATACTGAATACCAATTTCTTGTATTACATGTTAAATTTAGTCCAAGACGTAGAGCTCTATGTTAAATTTTTACATACCATTTACTCGCTCACAATTTACTTGCAATAAATTTGATCATTTAAAGGCGGAATTTGTTATTGCATATTTTAGAACATATTCTTGCTATTTTAGTGTATAGTTGCATGCATATTCTGACGTTTTTTAGTGCATATCGATCCGAATTCTAATAATGACACAAATGAGACAAACACGGTAAGTTTTTTAAGACATTATTCAGTATAGGTAATATGTGATGGTTTTATATAGGAAACATATAAACATTTGTGTACAGAAAAAAAATGTCAAATTCTAAATATTTATCACGCAGTTGTCGTAAAAACTTAAATGAGGATTCGCTTTACTTGCAATTGATCGCATTTTCATCGCCAATAGTGTGTACATAACCTTGACTCATTTATTCCCAGTTTAATTTTTCTCTAATTCTCCAATTTCTTATTGTTTCTACACCCGATCTATTTGTTTACGTATTTTACCAGTACGATGAGAGTATATATATGAATGGCGCGATCTAGATCAATGTTACAAGTAGTGTGAATGCGCTTCTTTCTTTGAGGGCAGACTGAAATTGAAGCAGCTTAACTGGAAGGTGAAGAATATATAACATTCGCACCAATTACCCATACTGCTAGTAGCTCAACGTTAAATAATTCGCAATAAAGGAAACGGCAGTTAAAGTAGATCCCAGCTTAGCATTTAAGATTTATGTACATATTCCAACTTGTTTCCAGATCTTCGTGCAAGAAAAGAATACGTTATATATTTTTGATATTACTGAAAACATGACGTAAACTGATGCGACCAAGTATCACTACATCAACTCCAAATATTGAAATAGGAAGTACATACCGTTATGTCTCTGTGTACGATCTTCAACTGATGAATATACGACACCCCTCGTAAAATTTTCATGAATATATCGATACTTTGTATAATACCTTTTACACTGAGCCTTTCATTGGCTGCGAGTTTCATGTTTCTATCTTCCAACCACTTCTTTAACGTGCATTCGCATAACTGCATTTGAATGTAGAGAACATATCCTTTTTCCTGCAAGATGAAAAAAAAAAAAAAAAATGTCAACTTTATTTTTCAATCCAATTAAAAAGTATAAAGTATGCATCTTCTTTCTACAAAAGCCTACCCATTTAGGTATACTTATTTATGTGACTTATTCAAGGCATTGTCATTCAAATAAAGGTTTTCCAGTACTTTTAGAATGTTTGCATTGAATTAAAGTTAAAGAAATAGAAGAGCATAAAGCTTAATTAAGAAAAACCGCTCTTTTTTTTAACGGATTTCGTCAATTTTGACTGCAATCCTATCCGATCTAATGAGTAGGCCTAGTTCTCTTTTCTGGATATGTACACTGATATTGCATTGGAAAATATGAATAAGTGTAAAAAACAAATACGAGTATAAAACGTGCGTAGTCAATGAGCATATTTATTCTTTTTTTCTTTCTCTCTCTCTCTCTCTCTCAAAACAAAAAATGTGCGTTGAATTATTGCTACGAGCATACAGTGTTATAATGCGTTGAATTATTGAAACATCGCTTTGTCCATTTATTTAAAAAAAAAAATCTTTAACAGCTTGATTTTCTCATTTATACAGAATTTAGAAGTATGTTTATTTTTCTTAGGTAAGGTAATGCTTGATTTATAAGAGTACATTTTAGCTTTGTTTCAATCATCGCCTTCAAACTCTCTTACTACTAATACAAACAATAATTCTACGTACTTCAGTCACTGTCTGAGTAGAATTTCCAGAGGTTGTCTGGTTGTCCACGAATTCGATGGCAAAATTATCCCCAGTGGTACTGAATGAGGAGTTCAGCCTAAAATACAAAAGCATTAAAATATCTGCCACAAGCTGAGATTTGTAAACTGTAAAGTTTCATTCTGAAATCACGTTCAGTTATAAACTTAAGCATAATATGTTAAAGATACACATGTTTCCGACATAATAAGCAAATTCTTACGTTTAAACTGCATTCCTTCTTAGTACAATTTTGTAAAGAAAGTTCTTTCTTCTTTTTTTAAAGAAAAAGTTCGTATCATTTTCTAAATTCTTAAAGAGTCTTTTCGCTTTTGTCTTACTTTCTCAGCAATCAAAAAGCGCAAAGTATTGATGTCAATAAACGCAGTAAAACCCTCGCAGTCGCTGATTCGGTAACCGCGGTCTGAAAACATGACGTGGAAATTCTAATTTCTATTCACTGGAGAGGCAGAAAAAGAAAGAACACATTCACGTAATTTTTATTAAGTATACTGTCATAATTGTTTATTATTAGTTATCGTTGTTAACATCTCTTAGTGTGTATTATTTATAAATTAAACTCTATTAGAGATACGAACATATGAGTTTACGAAATAATCATTTTATCGTGTTTTCTGAAAGTAAGTTTGATCAACACTGTTTAGTCGAATGGCGTTATGTTTTTGTTTCATCAACCGGAAATTATAAACAAGCCCATGATTACGAAGTAGTCTAGCTTTGATTGATGTCATGCATGGATCGTGTAATCAAGTATATCTGAATGTTAGCTGGAAAACCATCTTTGTGTATCAAGATTAATTATCTAGAAACAAATGTTATCAATCGAAGTCAACGATACTGTATTCGAAAGCTACAATTCATACTGTTCAAAGCGAAGAGAACCGAGTTCCCTGTTTGAAATGAGGATATCGAATATCAACGTGTTTTCACAGAAGAATCTACAAATAAAGTGTTTGTGTTACAAATGTCTAGTTTAAATCTTTTTACATAATCAATACAAATTTACTTGCTTATATTATTTAAAGTTATTCACAGCAGTACACAACAGAAATTTGTAAATAGTGTTCTTCGCGGTAGGACTCGGAATTCATTTATATTGCAATAAATGATAAGGCAACTTATTCTGTACCATCACTAAAAATGTATATCTTGAATAAAAAACATTCATTCTGAAAACAGAAATAAATTACTAACCCGAAATTTGTCTCTAAGCTTTAATTCTTCTCAGTAAGCTGTTTTAAAGCTATCATTCTTTTTATTTTGTA